>CAJNOJ010000547.1:0-27614 GCA_905250025.1 Adineta ricciae
GTATTAATTAACGGAATTATTTGACGTTAATATTAACGGTTAACGAAATCCGTTTACGTTAATTTCAAATAAACGTAAATGTGCCACCCCTACTTTGGACACCTACGAAACCTTTTTGATGGGTTTAGTAGAATACCTTTTTTTTTCAGTGTATGGTCGTCTATCGATTCGATCAAAAACGAAGTATAAACTGTTCATAGTTTAATTTCTCAAATAAACTCTGGCATGATACCTCGTGAAAAAAAGACTCAATCGAAAATCGTCGAACGAAGAATTACACAATTATATAGTCGCTTCAATTTAGAAAAGATTACAGTCGAAGAATTATTACACCAGCTTTCTTTTTTCGTTACAAATGATAAATAAATCAAAACTTGACTCGTTATAATAGAAAATAGACTGTTTATATTACCCATCGACTGTTTCTTTGCTTTACACCGAAAGGACATTTCAACAATGGAGGACATTTTTTCATAGAACCAAATGACAAAGGCCTATTTCTAAGGGACCTTTTTTAAAAGGCTATTTACAACACAAGACATTTCCTAAAAGGACGAAAACTTGAGGACATTTTCTAACGGACATTCTTGACGGATACCAATCATCTTGTCAAAAAACGAGAAAAACACAGCGAGTCATCGCTACTATTTTGACAATATCTCCGCGAAAAAAAGGTATAATCGAAAAATGTTTTAACAAAATGATCAGAAGAAAAAGCTCTATAAACTCCGAAAGTTTCATTGAATTTGGATAACCTTCTGTATGGACCTGGCGATTTCCCATGGATATGCCCATATATGGATCAAATTGAGAAAATAATATCAACTAAAAAGTATTATTTCTCAGTCGAATACTGTCCGTCAGATAACAGTGATAATGCTCCACAAGACACAAATCCTCCAATTTTCAATCCCATGACATCATGCAGCGACCAAAACTTACAACCTCTTCCCTCTCACAAAAATATCATTTAATCTGCCTTTTCATTCAATATCAGCAGTATAGTGAGTAAACACTGTTTCACAATTTCCTCATCATTTAAATGACTTTTGATTATTTGTTGTTATTTTGATGTTTTTACATTGAAATAATGATATAAGATCAGAATTTAGATGTTTAAGCCATTTGATAACGAACTTTAATAGGTTCGAAAGCGGTCATGGAAGTTGATACTCACTCACCCACCCTCACCCAAAATCTAGTTATTATTATAATTTCGATGAAAATTATCTTTTTGTTGATTTTATAACAGAATAACTGAATATAGTATTGAATTTTGTTTAAAATAAGCTCTTTTCTTTTGAAAATGTTTATTTTGAGCAGAATCATACCGAATATCAAGCCATCTGATGAGTCTTTTTGAGCATAAGACGAAACGCGTCATGGCAGCTCATCTCACATCCTCAGAGACCTCCATGGGCTATCAGAATGTTAACCTATACTGCTGATATATTGAAAATACTCTGTGACACTATTTTTGGCCAGGAGCATAGAAGCAATCATGTGGAACAGAAGTATATTTTTCGTGCTTTCAGCTTCTATCCACACGCGCATCGTTTTTCATCTATGAAGGCACAATTATCGAAGAAAAAACACGAATGCTGGACGTTGCTTATAAAGTGGCGTTCATCGAAGACACTGGTCATAGTGGTTGTCTTTATTTCTTTGCTTGTCGACACAACGCTTTTCACTGCTGTGGGTAAGAGTGCATACCGTTTTTATCCAATCGAAACGAAGCAATTTAGTTATTTTTCTATTTTCGCAATCTGCGTAACTCTCTGCAGAATGTGTTCTAATATTTTTAGCTTTCGAAGTCCAGATTCCACAGTGCTTGATTTCTGTACGGCATAAATACGGTTGAACACAAGAGGGAAACATCCAACTCTAAATTTGTAACCCAAGATAAAGTAGACTTGCGGCGATCGAGTACAGTTCCATGTGTATTCAGGGAAAACTGAATATGTGGAAGGCCTATGTGGAGTATACCATGGAGTATGGAAGTATCGACTGAAATATCCAATTTTCATCAAAAACTGTACTTTTCTACAAAAAAAGTGAAAAAATATGCATTTCACGATCCATTGTCGTAACGTATTCGGGGCTTTGATACTGTTTTAGAAGAAATCTTTTTTTATCAAAGGATGTGCCTTTACACGCTCTTTTTGAAATCGTATAAAATTTTCTCTAGACTTTCGAAAAGCAACACTGCAAAGAAGAGAAAACTGACGAAAATCACTCCTAAAAAAGCAAATAATTGGTGATTTCAACAGTTGTCTTAAAGTTTCTTGAGTTCTAAGGGAACAAGGGAAATATAAGAAATAGGAGTTTTGTAGAGCAGCTTCCACTCTATCGATTGGTATTAGATAGTGTTTGTTTTGATGTTATTTTCATGGTGAAAAAGCCAATAAACAAACGTACTCGAAAAACCATGGGTTTTGACAATTTCCTAGTTTGGGGTAGAAGTTACAGGTAATCAAAATATTAGAAGGCTTTGTTCAAAAGTAGCAAAAAATTGCGTTTCTGAGTAAATTTGTATGCTCTATCGAACTAGCATATTCACTCCCGAAAGCTAAAAACCGGCGCCCGTTCCCTGTCATTTTGAGTGGCGGTTTCATGGGCGCTCTGTTAATTACGTACATCAACGAAAAGTTTGTTTTTGGCGAATTTTCTGTAACTCTATTCATAGCTTTTTACTGTATTCACAAAGAGCACATTACTAGAATCGATAAGTGTGTCCGATTAAAAGACCGTTTATCCTATTACTTTTCAAAGGAGAGTCCGGCTGAGATGAAATTTTTTCCACAATTTAGTCTCACTAATATTTCGGTCAAGTGCGCCGATATACTTGATTTGACGAACCGTTTGTGAGTTATCGCAGAATGACTGATATTTCCCTATGCTTTCCATATGTTTTCGCAGACACTTTCTGATGTGCACATAACTCTCGGATGAAATCCGAAGTTTGCGTATTTATTTTCAGATAACTGCCAAAAAGGTCTTTCCTTAAAAGATGCAAAATATGAGTATTTGAAAAGTTTAAAACTCAATTTCTTAGAACAAAGAGTGATTTTCTCGCCAAATAGAGATGAAACTTGTAATCAGCGTGAACAGTACGTCGGATAGTCTATTTGACTTTTCATAATTCGAAAAACGTTTTTCAAATCTTGATCAGCGAAATGTCGGGTTCCGTGGACAAGCCGTGCATTCCTCGCATTTCTTCGTACTTTGTACTTTCATAGTTTTAAATATTCATTCACATGTACTTTTGCTGATATATATTTTCAAATATTTCTTATACAAGAGATGAAACAGAAGTGTAGTCAGCTTCTCTTTATAATACAACCTTTCACTTACACAAGCTGTTCGTGCAATTCTTATCGGATGAAGACGTAAACTATGATAAAGCATCATGTCAGCTGGGCCAAACGTTACGCATGGACACTTTTTTTTCACATTTTACTGGGGTTAGTATTTCTCGAACGATAGTTCAATGAACATGTTATTTAGGTAGTCCGGTGTTTTAGAGAACTAAGGGATTAAGTTAGCACTATACTGCTAGCGAAGGAAAGCGCATGCGAAGTCACAACAATCATCAAGCATTAGGCGTCTAATCTATCATAGTTTCAGGAAAATGCAAGTAAAAAGCAGCAAAACTCACGATTTTTCTATCGGCATTCCTCCGTATCGATCTGAATCGATCGTCAGTTTGTACCATCAGACATCACAGATCGATATACATATGCTTTGAACACAATTACTGTGTTAATTCGAAGAGCGCATGAGGAAACTGCGCATTCTTGTTAGGAAACCTCCCCATACGAAGCTATAATTGCATTGTCAGCCCAGTATCGTAAATGAGGGACTCAACATCATACCTGTGATAGTTGAGCTATGATAACAAGAAGGTCTTAACAAGGAAACGTCTGGAAGCGGTTGTACGAGCTGGAGGCTGATATTACGTAGGTTCATTATACCAAGTATCACAATGCCAACTATACAACAATTACGGGCTGAAGCAGATTCAGTAGAAAGTGGTACTCAGACACTTTTCGCTACTAAATGCATACACACGCCTATTATCGAGCTTTTCAACGATAACCACTACGTAAAAATCTTATAACTAACAAATAAAGATGGTTAGAGGTTTATTCTACGATTTCTTTCAGTTGTGGATATGTCGAGTCTCTAGCCATCTTTATTTGTTAGTTATAAGATTTTTACGTAGTGGTTATCGTTGGCATTGTGATACTTGGTATAATTAACCTACATAATATCAGTCTCCAACTCGGACAACCGCTTCGAGACGTTTCCTTGTAAAGCGTGTTCCATATCTGTGCAAGAGCGAATAGCGTTGAGCCCAAGCCTGTTTTGCCATGCATTTCAACACTCCTTCTAAGGAGCGTGGGTGTAGGTGCCGCCCACACTCTTAATTATTCAAAACAAACTATTAGTCATTTGTCTTCTGATCAGTTTACTACACTTTATCTTTTCAGCGCCAATAATGCCTAATTATTTATATGATATTGAGCATCCTAACAAGGACAACAAAACCTTGGTGGTGAGTTTCAAGCAAAAGGGTCAACACCTGCAGGGAGTAAGTTGCGTTGACGGCGTTATGTTCTCCATTACTGGCTTGCTTATGTATAATTATCATTGTATCAGGAAAGCATTCAAATCGCAATCATATTTTCATCCAAAGCTTTTGTGGAGGTAAATTGAAAGTATTGGTGTTCCTTCAGCATCATGTATAACGTTACTTACATAAATATATATATATATATATACAATAGCTTGTTGCTTCACCATTCGTCAGCTACACAATATCAAGGTAAGCAACTCAATGTAAATAGAAACATATTGACTAATTAACTATTCTGTTCCGCCAAATTGTTAGCAGGTGTGGCATATTGAGTGACTGCCTCCGTGTTTCTCACCTATAATACAACGTGCACAGAAATCTTTTTTTTAGCAAAAGATTCGTTTTCAAGATCCCTACAAAGCGTAGATTTCTTTATTACCAACAATGGTTCTGACGCTTTGTGAGATGAATTGCAATGAGTTTGTCGAGGAAACGGAATCCCCAAGCAAGAGGGTTTTAGCACCTACGACGGAAGTTCCCTAAGTAGTCAAGGCCTTTAGGTTCCATCTTTTGACTGCAGGTACACTGAATGAGGTATGAAAAACTTTAAGAGGATTTGTGCCATCGCGCCTTTATTGCCGAGATAGTGAATTCTCAAGATACATATGAAAAGGGATCGAAATGGAAAATGATCGTTTTCAGAAAATTGTACAGACAATATTCAGATGGATATTTTTTACAGCTTCGCGCACTATTCGTAGAACCTGTTCTGGATTTAATGTTAGATCATATCTTATCAGTGCCACTTCTATTGACGGTTCATCCGGTCACAGAACACCCACAACTCTTCATTTCGCTTCTGATATTGTGATACACTAGAAAAGCCCTGACAAAGGTAAATCAGTGAAAATGATAGTTCAGAAAAAATGATCGAAACATAGTGGCTTGTCACATCAGCTGCATCAAATAATAAATGCAGTAACTTCGGATTTCAGCCGAAAGTTAAGTCTACTGCAAAAAGCGTATGAGAAAGATGAGTGATTCTCCTATTTGTATCTAGCGGGATTAAAATCGTACGCAATCTCGTGGATCTATAAGACACATGATAGATATAGGCAACACTTTTTTTTATCAATATTTACTAGTACGAATAGCTATTGAGTTTCAGTTTTTACTCCTTGATAGTTCTTTTGATTAGCTATAAACACAGTCATTTGAAAGACATAATACTGTTGGTCAGTAAAAAAACATAAAAGGGCAAAGTTGGCGGATGGTTGCTCAATGAAATGATCTTAAATGAATATCTTTCGACTTATGACCATTTCACTGCGAAAACGTCCTTTGCCATGTGGGTGCAGTTTTTGTGCATTTTCAGGCTTTTCCAGGCAGTACTTTTTTTTATGAAACTACTATTTCGTTCAAAACTAATGTCAGACTCAAAGTCAGCGTTAAAAACTGAGTGTATCTATATATATTTTAGGTAGTTTTGAGAAATTCTTTAAAAATCTCTGTATCCCTCCCTCAGGGCTGAGAGAGTGTGAGACGTGAATTTTTTCGACAACTCAGCCACTTCTTGAGTAATCTTTCTCATCTTCGAGCTCGACCGAGACACTAATGAGACTATTCTCCCAACGTAACTTCAGCTTCAATCGAATGTGATTACGAAGAGTTCTCATGGAAACGGACGGACGAACACGCTGACCGATTTTAGTAGTCTACTCACTTTTTGATTACACAAAAAGCGCTACTCCAATACTCTGTCCATACCCCATTGTACTTCACTATACTATATTCTTATTCTACAAAGGGGCAACAATTGATATATTAGCTTTAAAAAAATTGTTGGAGTACGCGTGGAGTAGGGTGGAGTATCGCTGCAGTACTAGAGTACAAAGTATCGCTTTTTCCCCTTGGAATGATCAGTCCAGAAATAGCTGGGATATCGTAAAAATACTTCAAACTCACCACACCATCCCTGAGGGGGAGCGAATACAGGGTTTTCGCAATTCGTTTTTTTGCCAATGATCTATATCCATAAAGTCAGTTGTGTCACGAATACGAGACCCTCATACGCTATACTGTAGGGGCACTCTGGGGTCTTCAAGTTCTGCACTATGGTAGTGTATTTGAGTCCTAATATGCTCTAGCATGCGGGTGCCCTGCGACACTCGAGTCGTATACCATGAGCTCTGATTAAGTAGGTGTTCATACCCAAGTAGTTGGGTGATAGAGTTCTCTAGACAAATAAATGCGATGATCTTGCAGTCAGATCAGAAGGCTGTGGAGATTTTGAAAAAGTGAAGACGATCACCGATTTGATTTTCGCATAATCGTCTGCAAAATTCTATTGTGAATGCATTAAGTAGTTGCTCCTTAGGTTCTGCAGATACCCTTTTATTGTCGCGTATGACGTGACGAAGAGTAATTTCCAAAGAGTTAAGTATCGGGGTGGACCATTTAATTTAATTCTACTTAATTAACGACCGTTAATTAACGAAACCCATTAATTTCCACTTATTTAACTGATAAACGGTTAAATAATCATAATATATGATCCTTTCTGACAACTAATTATCTATAGGACCCAGCATTAATTACATGTACTCTAGTAAGATACTCACCTCTCAGTTTGATGCCATCGTGGGAACCAGTATTGGAAAAAGTCTTTATTCCAAAGCATATTACCGGGAATTCTGACTGGTCAATTTCGACCAATCAGCGATGGCCGCGATTTTTTTCAAAAACTTATTTTCGCTGAGAATCGACCGGAAAAGCCTTATATAAGGATGTTTTTTTGACGTCGAATTGTATTTGACCTCCAGAGATTTACACTGGTTGCTAATTTTCTTCCAGATAGGCAGTCTTTTCCTTCGGTTGTGCGATATTAACTATGGGCCTTTGAGTTTTCGTTCATGAGTCTATAGTTGCGGAATCAGAATGGGTCTACAATTGCCTCTGAAGCGAACTTGAACTTGAACCTGATGTTCCTCAGGGCACGCTTGGTGGCGGCTGACCGCGCGGCCAGTACGCTGCTGTAGGTGCTACTATACCATTGACAACATTGTGTGTAGTGACCTTCCATTGTTGTTTGTCGAGTGCTTTTTCTTTTGCTTCCACTGGACTGAGCCTGCGTTTTTCGAAGTAATCTTTTATGTTTCAGCCATGTTCTCTTTGGAGCGTTGCGTTGTATTTTCCATCCTTTCGTGCGTGTTTTCCATAACAGTCTGTGTGGAAGACGGTGTGGATTCTTACGACAGATATGGCCAAGCCAACGCATTCGTCGCTTTTGAATTTCATCGGATATAGTAGGTTGATCGCAACACCACTTCCTGATGGTTTCATTTCTTACTTTATCTCGAATTGAGATACTCAAGATACGACGTAGACAGCGCATCTGAAAGACTTCGGGTTTCTTCAGGTCGCTTTGTAGTAATGTCCATGATTCCGCACCATACAGCAATACTGAGAGAACGAGTGATTTATAGATCTGCATTTTTGTAGATATGGTGATGTTACTTTTGCGCCAAAAGCACCAAGGTAATGTTCCAAACACTGTTGTAGCTTGTCCGATTCGATTAGTGATGTCTGCTGTTGCAGCGATTCTTTGCGCTTCGACTATTGAACCCGGGTACTTGTATTGCTGGACTTGTTCAAGTTGTAATTTGTCCAGTTTCACGATCACCGGGGAACCGTCTGTTGTTAATACTTTCGTCTTATCCATATTTATGATCAAGTCGTATGGATACGCAGCATCTTTGACATTTTGCTGATTCCGATTCTGCGAAGACTACACTGTCATCAGCGAACATTATATCTGTAATTAATTCGTTATTACAAAATTGCACACCATGTCGACTTTTAAAGACTTTTCTCATGACTGTGTCAACAACTATATTAAAGAGCAGCGATGAGGCGGCACAGCCTTGACGACCGCCTGTGTGTACCGAAAATTCTTCAGATTTTTCTCCATTTACACGCTAGCAGCTTTTCGTTCCTTCGTACAACTGTTGTAGTAAATGTACGATCTTGTCAGGAACACCCTCAGTGACAAGTGATCTCCATAGTGCCGGTCGGTGAACATTGTCAAATGCAGCGGCGAAATCGATGAATACAGTAACTAGTCTCTTGCCACAACGAAAACGTTCTTCAAGCAATTGCCGTAGTGTGAATACTTGATTGCAGCAACCTCTCCACAGACGAAAGCCAGCTTGTTTTTCCCGCGCCAATTGTTCGTGTCTTGACTGAAGTCGTTGTTGAATCACTTTCATGAAGACTTTGCCCACGATTGAAAGTAGGCTGATTCCACGGTAATTTTTGCATTCTTGATTATGCCCTTTCTTGAACAGTGGAATGATTACCGCTTGTTTGCATGCACCTGGTATGCTGTCGGACTGCCAGATCATTCGAAGCAACGAATGGCGACGGTCGATTAATGGCTTACCTCCAGCTTTGAGTGCTTCAGCGACGATTTCGTCTGGTCCAGCAGCTTTTCCGCTTTTTAGCTGCTTAATTGCGGATGTGATTTCGGCAATGCTAGGCTCATCTTCTTTGATGGGTTCTGTACTGTCGTGTAGAAATGGTGAATTAGCTGGATTACCTCCTGGAGCTGGATGATTGTAAAGATTTTGGTAATACTCTTTGCAGCGATTGAGCCGTTCGTTGTTGGATAGGACAAAATTGCCGTCAGCCTTTTTGATGCTGTCACTGGTACGTTTCAGTTTGCCTCTCAACCGGCGTAAAGTTGTATATAAAGAACGGTACTCTCGTCGATGTGCTGCATCTTCGAGTTCTTGTGCTATTTCGCTCCAGTACGCGTTCCGTTCGTTCTTGAGTCGGATGCGAATCTCTTTGTTAAGTTGTCGGTATCGCGTCGTATTGGTGAGCTTACACTGCCTCATTGTGTCACCAATTCCAGACTTTTGTCTGAGATCCATGACTGTGCTCTTTGTCGTATTATTGGACAAATTGCATCCGTGCATTCCTTCACGGCTTTGCTGAATTGTACAGTTGCTTCGTTGATGTCGTCGGTTTCTTTGAGGGCTGCAAGTCGATTTGTAAGTACCATTTGGAAACATTGTTGTACTGTTGGATTTGCGAGTTTAGACCAATCGCGTCGTTTACTGGTGGTTGACTTCGGACATGGTCGTTTTAAGCGTATCTGTATGATAGCGCGTACGAGATGGTGGTCAGAACCACAATCGGCACCTCTCATTGTACGAACGTCCATAGGTGAAGTTTTCGTGGATGGCGAAATAGACGGTTTCCGATGATTAGCTCATTTGCTGCAGCGAAGGATAGTAAACGTAGACCATTGCCATCCATGTTGCCAATACCGTAATTGCCATGTACATCTTCCCAATCTGGTCGGTTACTTCCAACTTGTGCATTAAGATCGCCAGCAATGAGAATCAGGTCCTTCCTGGGTAGCGTATCTAATACCTCCTGCAATTTTATATACAATTCATCTTTGGACTCGTCGGAACTGACTTCAGTCGGGGCATAAACAGCAATGATATGCCTATTTATTGTTCCATAGAGTGACAAAATTGCAAGACGACTTGAAATTGGTTGAAAGGCGGTTAAACTTTGAGATATTGTTCGGTCCACTGCATAGCTAACTCCTTCCATGCGTTTCTCAACACCACAGTAGCATAGCACCATATAGTCGTCGCTATTTGGGACTCGGGCACGCATACTTCCTGATCCTATTAACCGTAGTTCAGATAGTGCAGTGATAGAGATTCCATAACGATATAATTCGCGAACGATTATTTCACGACTTCCAATTTGAAAACCGGCACGGACATTCCAAGTGGCGATTTTCAAACGATGACGTGGTGTCAGGACGCGACTTGTATTATACTTGTTAATTGTTATTGTCGGAGATTTTTTGGCCCTTCAGCAGGGACTAACTCTCCTCCTTTAGCCGGGCTTGGTGCCGGCTGTAGTTTCCCACAGACGGAGTTTGCCTCTGAAGTAATAGAAGATCCTTCGTGTTAGCGTCAGCGTTCGATGACACTAACTAGGATATATGTTTTTCTTTGTTTTCCTTTCCTTTTCTTTTCGTTTCGTTTCTCTTGTTAGTCATCTTTCCGTTCCTTACGTATATACAGTTTTTTCGTTTCTGTGATATATGTATGGTGGATTGTCCATCATGATGTACTCATGATGACCTTTTTTCTTTTTTTTCTTTATTGCGTCGTTAGATTTCTCTTTGTCTAGACGCTATCGTTTCCGTTATATAGAGTGTGGTTTTCTTTGTTTCGTTGTTGTCGATTTCCCCTCTATTTTGATATCTTCGTTCTTTCCTCCCGAAATAAACCGACATCGGATCATTACTGATTTCTCTTCATCACATCGATATACGGTAGGAGATAGGTGATATTTTCATTTTTGTTGTTGGTATTACGACGATTTGTTCGCATCCCCGAAGTCGAGACTCACACTTCGTATACGTTAACATTAGTGGTTAACGGGCTGCCGTTTACGTTAATTTCAAATTAACGGAAATGGTCCACCCCTAGTTAAGTATTTATATCAATGAAGAACTTCTTTGAGAATTTTCTGTACCTCTATTCATAGCTTTTTATTGTATTCACAAAGGGCACATTACTAGAATCGATAAGTGTGTCCGATTAAAAGACCATTTATCCTATTACTTTTCGAAGGAGAGTCCGGCTGGGATGAATTTTTTTCCACAATTTAGTCTCACTAATATTTCGGTCGAGTGCGAAGATATACTTGATTTGACGAACCATGTGTAAGTTATCGCAGAATGACTGACATTTCCCTATGCTTTCCATATGTTTTCGCAGACACTTTCTGATGTGCACATAACTCTCGGATGAAATCCGAAGTGTCCACATTTAGTTCTGGAAGATTTTTATACAGATTGATCGAGCGAACATTGTTTTGTGCCGGAAAAAAGCAAGAGGAATTCCGAAAAGCGACCGAGTTATCAAGATTACAAGTGCGAAGAGAGATTTTCCATCTGCGATTTTTCCTCCCCAGCTTAACCTTGTCCCTATAAGAGAATTGTTGAAATCCACGTGGGATGACTTCTGACTAATCTTGCGCTACCAGTATGATATCGGTACAGAGTAAGTACGAAAAATCGATATAGAAAATTCTTTAGGGACACTATTTTTGCAGTCTCTGTGGATGGTTACTAAAAATCTTTTATTTTTACAGGTTTGGCTATGGTAGTCCTATGTTTCTCGGATTTATACTGATGTTTGTGGCGGCTGTCGGTATGTTAAAGTCAACTAACAATACTAATTGAAACACAACCGGGAAGATTTTTTACTTTCGTGAACAGGTTTTGGATTTGCAGATAGTTATGCATGCTTATTGGTATCAGCTGCTATACAAGGACTCGGCGCTTCATTTACTAGCGTGGCAGGTAAACCAGCCTATCTTCCTTTATAAACACTATCAGCTTAGTTTCACAGTTCGAGATTTCGAAATTTGACTGACTCGTGAGAGGCAATCCAAAAGTAGTGAGGGATGTATGTTATTTTCCAGCCAGGAACAAAAATGTTTGAAGGGTATTAAAATGATGAAAAACTGCCACAAAAATCCTTTATGATGCATTTTAATTTTTTGTTTTAATGTCTATTTTGGAAAAATGAAAATACCGATAGAAGTGACAAAACAATAGTCATAGTGCGACTTCTTCCTTATTATTATTTAGAGCCTTTTTCAATACTAGATTATTAGTAATTTTCACACATCTGGGAGCTCGCTGGAAATTAACTATATGTTACCTTATTTATGATAAGCTAAAAAGTAGGATATGCGTTGTGAAGTTGATATATTTTATACTCAATCAAGGTTTACAAAGTCTTTTAAAAACGCGATAAAAAAGAATTGAATAAAGCAGAGTGTACATGTTTTGTAGTTCGATTTGATAGGCGTATAAAATGTATTTCATATACGTAATGTTCATCGTTAAAAGTTTGGTGGTTTTGATAGGACTATCAAATTCAACTACGAAGCTATGTATCTTAGTTTATTTTATGATTTTGTTCGCGTTTTTAAAAGACTTTTTTGCCCAATCGTAATAGATGATGCAATATAAGTTCTTCAGACAAACATACAATATTATTTAACTCATTAAAAACAATATGATTTATAGTACATTTCCAGATAGGTATTTCAATAGCCCATATTTATTATTTGTAATCTAACGGGTGTCACAAAATGAATGGTCCTCTCAGTATTTTGCAAGTACCTCTCTCAAATTGTGACGTATATACTGTAATTTTTTTTTCAAAAGATAGCCCATGAAATTCTCTACAAAACCCTTACGAAGAGAATTCGTCCAACGAAAAGCTATGGGGTTATGTCGGGTCAACATTTTAAGACTCTAAAGGAGCCAACTTTCAACGCATTCATTTTCGTATTAACGATTTCACGCCAGTTTGTCGACCCGACACAAACAGAATAAATAGGCTATCTTGTAGCCCACGAAAAGCTCTATCAGTTTAGCGAATAAATTTTCGTTACATACGATGAATTTATTCGGAGAAAACCTTTCCCTTGTTGTCTTCTGCCCAGGTCATCTGAACCTACCATTAAGGTTAATTACCTTTTAATTTTGTTCTGTGAAATATAAAACTATTATGTATTCAGATTTATTACAAAGTTGGAGAAAATGCTTTTTCTATCATTTCAATGCGCACAGGATGCTATAGTGTTTTTCTGCAACGCTTGAGGTGTATGTGAGGAACAATCAGTGGTTTCGACGGGTTCATTGTTTAAGGTTGGTCTCTGGAAACTTGCAATCGTTTCTGAATGTCATCTTTTAAGCTTTGTTAAAAAGAGTACGCTTAAAAATAGGAAACTTGCATTAGAATTGGGTCTCGTATCTGTTTCGCTAGAAGAAACGACGTCATTTATTCGATAAAAATGTGGATTTGAAAGTGATCCATTTTATGACACTGTAGTGTTGACCGATATAACCCTATAGCTATTCGTTGGAAGAACTTCCTTCATAAGCGTTTTGTAGAGAATTCCATGGGCTATATTTTGACAAAAAATAAAAGTACATACGTCACAATTTGAGAGAGATACTTGGAAAATACTGAGAGGGCCATTCATTTTGTGACACCCGTTTCTTTGATAATTATTTTTGTTACTGTGATCTAAAATAACTCGTTCTTCGTATAGTTTTGTACGTTTGGTACTATAGACGATACAGTTGTTGACCGCTTTTTGTTTACGTTCATGTTTTTGCTGATATGCGGTTATAGAATTGCGAAATCGCAGACTAAAACGTCGGAACGATAATTAAAAGTAAATGAGTCTGAATATTCTAACTGACTAGAAAAGCTGTATTCGTATTTTACAAGAAGGGCGAATCATAGTGTACGCGCTCAAATCAGTTTTTTATGTACGGATTCTTGAATTGTGCATAGTAGAGTCCAGCGGAATTGTTTTTTTTATGCCGATCCCGATTCGTCTTCGATTTGAAAAAAAAAACCGTCCCGGCCCCGATCTCGTCAAGGTTTTAGTCCCATTGGGACCGGGATTCGGAGTGAAAATTGGGATCGGGACAATCCCGCCGGACTCTATTGATCGAGAATGATTTCGAAAAAAAACACCTTTCTTTCGGCTTTTATCGCCAATAAATCTGACGTACTAAATTACGTCTTGTCCATTTGTGGTCACAACAGATAAGCAGATCAAATCCGGCTGTAAAGACATTTGCTGTGCAGCTAATGCTTCTCTTTCAAACGAAAGAGATCAATGAATTTGGTTGAGTGGTAGTGGAGATATTCAGCTTTTACTCTGGTTAAGTAACTTGGGTCCATCGTGTATGTTGTTCCTTAATAAAACCTATTGGGTGATGAGAGCAAAACAAACCAAACATGTACAGATGATAATGCAGCAAGGAGAAAAAGCGACACTCCAATACCCCAGCCTACTCCACTCTACTCCATCGATACTCCACCCTAACTCCAGTTTACTTTAGTCATACTTCAGCCATACTCCGGTCTACTCTAACCGTACTCCATCATATTTCACTGTAATCCGATCATATTCCATTCTACTCCGCCTGTAGTCTGTCCATACTGCATTCTACTTCGTTGTACTCCGATAATACTCCAATATACTCCAAACTACTTTTGCACTGTTGCAGTATTGCTTTTGCTACCAGCTGAAATTACTCAAAAAAGTTCTCATCGAAATTTTCTTATTATAGTATCCTTTGAATAGTAATTGAACAGGATAGAAAAGTAGAGTGAACGATGCTCTACCTATCCGTAATAGGGTTGTGACGGTTCACAGCTCGTGTGAACTGTCGTAAAGAACCGGACCGCATCCGTAAACATGAAAATTTTCCCAGACCTCTGCTTGAGGAAATAAGGTATATCCCTTATTACTTTTGGGTTACCCTCGGTAATTGAACGAGACTATCCACTACTAGCATAAAACAAACTGAAATCGTTTCAGTAAAGAATCGTTTTTTCTCACTGGCACACCTTTAACCCAATTTGTTTTACTCTCGGTATCGTATTTACTCTGATCCTCAATGAGCGACCGATTAGCGATCTAATCTGTCCATGTGAGCCTAAGATATGCAAGCAAGCTTAAAAAAATTACTAAATCGGAAAAAAAGTAGATTTCCAAAGCTACAGGCAACTTTATGGTAGTGAATAGCATTAATATTCGCTGTCTTCAGTATACGTAGAATAATACATCGGGGCCAGAAATATGATCAAGAATTTGTCTAAATAGTAGATAGATCGTATATTGACGGTATAAACCTCCCCCTTCAGTTTAGAAGACCCTTGGTCTTTTGTAGTGTCTCTATATAACAAATCTAAAAAGTGATCATCTAAAATGACATATGTTTTTGTCACAATTTTTGGTAAAAAAGGTTTTTCAAGGTGTTTGAAGTTTTTTGTGGTTTTGGGAAATGTTTTTGGGTTTTTAGTGGCCTAGAAATAGTATTAATGTTCATTTTTATTGATTTCAGGCCCGCAAACAATAAATAAAGATATAGATTATTAAAATATTAACCAGTTAAAAACGGGCGTATTCTAATATGTTTTTGAAAACTTTTGGCTAAAGGAGTCTTGTAATAGGGAGATCTTATTATACAGAGGGATCTTTCAAATAGCGAGGAAGGGGTTTAGTAGTCTCTCTATGTGAGTACCTGTCTCGCAAGAGCACTTCATTCATATGACACGTGGCGGCCCGGTTGACGAATTGTCGCTGCAAAGAAGCCGCTGTGACAAGGACATGTTGCGTGTTTAAACAGTAGACACTGTTTTTTAGTCTCTACTGTATGATGCCACCGTTCATGCGTGTGAGGATATATTTTTGTTAGGAAAAGCATGCATTATTTATACGAGAACTAAGAAAGAATTGAGGTATTTCTTTTCTAAGAATGAGATATACTCACGACTGTGCAGTGTCTTCCATCAGGATTAGGTCATCGTGAAGTAGTGTATTTTGATTCATCAAAATGGACGTACAGTTCGCACGGGTCCCTTTTAGTTTGACTTCATGCCGCATAGGTTGGCGAAAAACTAACTTTATTGTAGTTTACTTTTTACTCTTTTTTCCATTCTATATAAAAACTTGTTATTAATATGAGTCCTTTGCGTGCCTCAGTCGTTTGAATTCCTCGATTCCATCTAGAGATTGAAGGATCAGACGGCCTAGGGAAAGCAACGGATTGCGAGTCATAAGAGACTCAGGGACCTACGGACTCATGAAACCGAACAAACCAGTCTTCATGCGGAATGATAAGAAAGTAGACTGGGACCAACGAAAGTTTTCGAAGGCTGGTCTTATGTCGCGTTGTGTTTGGCTATTCCTGAAAATCCACTGTCGTATCCACATTCTCAGAAAAACGAAAACCATTACCGGTTTGCGTCTGGTTCACTTGACCGACAATCCTGTGACCCACATATCTTTTGGCCGACACCATTTGAACGACAGCCTGTTTGACCGACAAGTACACTTGGCCGGCAACTCTTTCACCCGACAGAGTCTTGAAGTCATAACAATTGATTGAATAATCGTTAACACAAAGAATAACTGCCTGGGGAAGGTGGAGATTGGAAAGTCTGTCGCGCAGGCGGATAAGTGAAGATCACGCAGATACTGCCTTTTATAGGCGACGACATGCAGTAAGAGAGACAAAGAGATTCACATATCGTTCGCAACAATGAGATAAGCTCTGGGCAGTGGGAGAGAAAGAGAGTGAAATCCAGAGGAGACACAAGATAATTACATACAGAGAAAAGGTTAGTTGATATCATCAGCAATAATCACTGAACAATCAGACACGTGATGTTAACCCTTGTAGTACCGGGCTCGTTTAGGGTTGTCTTAAACCTATTGCTTTAATTCAATGTATGTGATTTTAAGTTTTATTTTATATAGAGTATCCCAAAACAATGATCCCTTTTATTCTAGCAAAAATTTAAAACTATATTTCACACGAAAGTGTTTCTCAGATAGCACTGGTTTCACAAGGGAGGGGGGGGGGTAAAAAATGACCCCGACTGGTACTACAAGGGTTAACTAAACGGAGAGAGGACGTCCGAGTTCATCACCATCGCCCTCGCCTATACACCCTCATTTTCGAGAAATTTGAAATCTTTTGTCATCAAGACTGTCGGCTAAATGAGTTGTCCGCCAAGTTTACTTGCTAGTCAAGCAGACTGTCGACCAAAGAATGTGCCGGTTACATGATTGTCGCTCAATTGAATACGAGCCACCGGTTTTACTATAAAAATCCCACTTTGGAAAAACTAGATGGAACGCATCACGAATTTTGACGTGCAAGAGCATCGATTTCAAAGTCACATCAATTCCCGAGGAGCACATTTTTGGCTATGGTTTTCCTATGTTTAATTCCTGATATCTAAACGTAACAGCTCATAACTTTTACTTAGCTTTCGTGTCTATCATCCTCTCACCTCTTGAGGATGTGAGTGTCATTCAATTGACCCGCGCCCTCAAGGTGGTAGCCGTACGCCATAATGGTATGTTTCTAAATGAAAAGCTATCGCGTGCAGTAGATGCTGTATTTTACTCATTTGTTGTGCCATGCAAATTGCTCTCGACAATCTGACAACGTTTCTGTTTAATTGAAGGTAATGTTCTGACCCGGCTGAACGACTAGCTAATTCGTCATAACATTCTCTTGTAGAGTTATAAGAAACAGAATAAATCAATAATTGTTTTATTAGTATATTTTTAACGGTTTTTTGATAAATAATGGCCTTTCTGTTTTTTTTTCTTACGTTTATAGTTTTGCAAAGAAATACCATGGAAAGTGAAGCGGTTGCCCATCTTATTTTTTGTTATAGAACCTTATCATTGTTCAGCGATCGTGCTGAAAACGACTTTATTGACCAGAATTATTTAGATGTGTTAGATGCACCTTAAACTGTTTTTAAGATTTTCACATATACTATATCTGATAGATGGTCTAAGATCATTGAAAACGATCTTTCTATTTGTCTCATCCCTATATCTTTATTGTCAAGTATCAAAAATATAGTAACTCTACCATATTGGCTATTCTCTAGGACATTCATTATTCTTTGCTCTCTACTTATTTATATTCTATCTTTTGTGTGCTACAGGTCCGGCTATGTTGTCAGCACGGTATGATGATGATCAAGAACGAGGACGAGCCTTGGGTCAAGCAATGAGCGGTATGAGCATTGGAGTTATGATTGGGCCCGTATATGGTGGTCTGATGTACAACTATGTGGGAAAGCTGGCAACGTTTCTGGTTCTTGCTGGTATAGCATTGGTAGACGGTCGTGAGTCATATTGAACACGTTTTTCAGTTTCATATAATTTCATTTCTAGTATTACGCTTGATCGTGATTACGCCCGGAGTCACACATCGTGAATCTTCCATAGCACTCACCTTTTGGACAGTAGCGTGTAATCCTCGTGTTTTAACTGTTGTCGGTAAGATGATCGATAGAAAAAGGAAGTCAACTAGGGAGTCAAGAATATGCGATAATATCAAAGGGTGGTTATTTTACGTCAGACGATTTATATAAAGGTACCTGTGATAAAAATAGTTGATTTTCAGGAGAGCAAGATTTTTTCTTTTCTATCTCATAAATACGATCTTGAAATTTTTGAGACATAGAACGTAAGAAGAAAAACATTTAACACATTCAGTACGATGTGATCCACCGGTGGCTCATATCATCATTTACATTTATCGATCAGCCTTCAAAAGAAAAAGTTCTCTAAAAATTCCTTAACCCATCAGACTTTATGGTACTATCTGGGCTGATTATTTTCATGAAAAAAATATTGCAAGTTTGACGAATATATCACGATGCTGGTGAAAAGTTATTAAAAAAACCCGACACAGTTCAATTTCCTAACGCAACAACGTTTTTCAATATTCTGGCTGTCACGATACCATTTGTTCGTCAAACATACAATATTTTGTGGAGCTCACATTATTTTTCGAAGGAAAATAGTGAGTATAAGTTCTATATCCAGGATCTTTGGAACCCCCCCCCCCCTCATAGGCGGCAAGTCGCTACTTCAGCTATACAGGTTAGCTGCTACGGGGTCACAGGATGCAAGGACGACAGGAGCTATACAGGCTCAGTCCTACAGGACTACAGGCGCTACACAGGATGCAGGCGTTGTAACGATTATTGTAGCCGCATGACCTATGGAAGTATTAGAAATATAGAGAGTATTAAAGTTATGGAACATAGAAAAATGTTATCAGAGGATTCAAATTTCTATTATTAACCATTCAAGTAAAAATATTTGCATCTCAAATGCAGATTCGTTATTTTTTTGCAGTGCTGTTTGGACCTAACTCGGTATTATTTAAATTATGCGAAAATGGCCCAACGTGCACTTTACTCAGAAAAATCTCGGTTTGTCTAGAATTCTGAATAATTCTCACATAATATTTTTATATTAAACTAAGGACAGTCAATTGTATATTTGATTCTTCAATTGAATCAACTGCTTTCCTTCTGTGACTACGAGAAATGCTACCAGTCATCAGTATGAAGCTAGCACGAAAGAGCTAGCACGAAAAAACAATATGTTAGCTAAAGATTTTTTTACTAAGTATGTCCCGCCCATGAAAGCTACACCATTCGACTCAGAATTTAATTCTGCATCGAATGGTGCCACTTTTATTCACCGGACAAACTTTCGAAAATTTCTATCTGGATTTTAAATAGACATAAAGGAAACGAACAAAGATATAGATAGAAAAATTTCGAAAGTTTGTCCGGTGAATAAAAGTGGCACCATTCAATGTAGAATTAAATTCTGAGTCGAATGGTGTAGTTTTCATAGGCAGGACATACTTAGTAAAAAATCTTTTGCTAACATACCGTTTGTTCGTTCTAGCTTCACACCGATATATGAAGTACCAGAGTTATCCACAAATTGGCTTGTTGCCTCTTTTGGAGAGTTCATCAAAAGTCAAGGAATCATTCTTTTGAGACAAAAGTTTCACTGTAAGCAGAACTCCGGACGGCATGTCTTCAAAAAATCTCAGCTCAATCGGTCAAGCTGTTCTTGATATATGAGCAGGCAGAAACACGCCCTGAGAGAAAAGCTCATGAATCAAAAGAGGCTGCAGATTGAATCTTTTCTGAGTCGATTTGCGTCCCGATCCATGAAACTCTTTGCTCTGTAACGTATCTTAGATTCACCAAAATCCGACCACCCCGATTTAGCTGTTTTCTATGTAGACGATCAAAGTTTACACGAAATGGCTCATATAATATATGAAAAAAAACCCTGATACATTCTGCATCAAACGTTGAAATTAGCAACTGTGAATTGACTTTTGCTCTCGAAAACTGAACGTAGTTAAAGACTACCGAGTGCTTTCTCAACCGCTCTGTATTTTGTCGTGCATGAGAGCAAAATAAGCGATTCAAGTTGTAATACATATACATGTTGTAAAGTAAAAAGAATATGTCATGTTCTTTAGGTTATTATGAACAATAATTGAAGTCTGTAGAATTTAGGTTTCTTTTTTTTATTTCAGGTGTCTCTATGATTGGTTTTTTTGGTATCGCAATGTTCCAAGCTATTCTTCCGCTTCATATTATGGCATCTATGAATGCTTCCATTCTAGAACAGAGTAAGGTTTATCTTGACTATAGAACTGCTTCGTTGACTATAGCTGATGACAAAATGCGATAGGCTTGGTATATCTACCGGGAAATTTGGCACTGTTCATTAGTCAAAATGTGTTTGGTTCGTTGGCCTTCAAGATAGGCAGGTCTCACTTATTTGCTCCGAATCAATTCTGTTCTTATATTTACTCGCTTTTAGAGAACGGACTATTAGCATAGCCCTTCCGCTTATGGCTCTAGGGTTTTTTATCGTAAGTAGAAAACTGATATTGTTCCGACTAAAGGAAGGATGGTGCGAGAAAAAGGGAAATGCCTTTGTATGTTTGTTGCAGGTAAAAACTAGACACATAAGTATTGTTAATTCCTACTATAGGCGAGACCCAAAAAGCGCTAAGAAACACATAGCTAGGGTTAGTTCTCAATCATAAGAGAATCTGTGTTAAAGACGAAAATTCCTCATCTGTTAGTCTGCTTTCTGATGTGCCCAAAGTCCAACCATTCAGATTTCAGCAGCGTTTTTCTAAACTGATTATCGGAGAAAATGTTGTACAATAGGCGCTTATACCAACTCGAGGTTACCGAGGTTGCTCTTTCAGATGAGGTATGTCTTGAAAAGGTCCGCTGATTAAAAAAGTCGTCAAATTTGAAGCATGCTAAATCCTTTTTTATTAAGCACTTACTTCAATACGGACATTAAAACTTGGAATAGGAATGAGAAACAAAGGATCTCGTCGGATTTAGTGATGAATGTTGAATAGAAAAGCCGTATATATAGATTTGTAGAGTCTACTATAATCTTTCGAACGGTATGTAGGAAGTCGAATTTCTCTCGGACTCAGGTGTGATGAGAGCTGATACACTATTAAAGTGCTCGAAGTCCACTATAAGACTTGTCAAAACATTATGACCCTTGATTTCATTTGATGCTTTTTTATCTTAACTGAATTCACTATGGTTCAGTGTAGCCTTCAACGTTTTGTACTCAATAATTTTCATTAGCGCTTTTGTCATGAGAGAAAAGTAGCATTTTCGTCCTTCTTGACCATATTGTGACTGGGCAACATTTCATGTAATAGTGGCGTAGTCAGTGTTTTCGGGCATTGGCCCATTCCTCAGTAAAACTTGGTCGAGGACTCGGCAGTGGTTCTTTCTCTCCATATATTTTAACCCTTTCTCAAGTCTATGCAGAGTTCAAAGAAAAGTACACTACAATAGACATGTGTCCTGAGATCTAACAAAACTAATCACGTTAAATATTCTTCAGCACTGAGCCATATCGATTTTTCCACAAAATTACTGGATAATAAATTTTCAAAGGCTGGGCAATTGTTGAATAATCCTCTAGCTACGACACTGCCATGTAATCGGCCCTATGTCACAGAAACCAGTAGGCACAAACGGGAAACTTTCTCCAAAACTGTACACGAAGGAGCTCTACATGATTTACATATCGTTTTTTCTAAAATTTCAGGAAGCCCTTATCAAGCGGTATGATTATATTCTGAAATAGCTTGTTTTCTGTACAGTCAGGAGTAGTATATCAGCAATAAATTAATATTAACTATGACTTTCGATAGTTTCTGTTTCCTCGTTTTAGCAGTATGAATAACAACATACTGTTATAAATTAATTTCTATTCCATCAAAAAGTACATAACTACTGTTACACATGGGACGCTACAGAATTTTTTTCGCATACTGTCATTAAGCACTCAAACTTCTTTTCAACGCCACCTTTGTCGAGTGGGGACATCTTCATGGTAACTGAAAATTCTAAGACCTCTACTTGTTGTTTATATGGGATATTCGGGTTTATCGAAGAGTTCTATTAGTCATTGTCAAAATGACGTTCGAACTGTCTAAAGAAGAAATTCGTATAATGGTTCTGTATAGTAGAAAAATCGACCGAAATTACAGAGAGAGCCGTACCTGTTTCGCGACGGTTTGGGGGGATCAAGTGCCTTTTGACCGAACGATTCTGAGCTGGTTTCACGGATACGAACGCGGAAAGTTTGATGTCTCAGATGCTGGTGGATCAGGGCCACCTCAAATCACAGTAGCTGAAGAAATGATCAATGTTGTACGAATGATGATCGAAGACGATCCACATGTGTCATATGAACAGATCGCGAGCTCCTTGTGGATTCGTTCACTCGCGATTTATTCAATCCCACATTATCATATAAAACTATATGAGGTTTGCACTCGGTGGGTGCCACATCAACTAACCAACGATCAGAAACAACTGTGCACTTAGTTTTCCGAATCACTAAAGAGATTCGAGAAAAGAAGATTTCAACGCATCTTTGATGTCATCACCGGTGCCGAATCATAGTTCCATCATTACGATTCGGAAATGAAAGAGCAATCGAAAGCATGGGTGTGACGAGGGAATCCTCATCCAACAATTCTGGATAACGGATGTTTGCAATTTTTTTCATGAAGTTCCGTCTGATCGAATCAGTGCCATATGAATCTGACCCGATGATAAGCGGTTACTCGTACATGAACGGTTGCCTCTCTTAAGCCTACAACGCTGTCTTATAAAGACGAAAGAAGAAAGGACTATGTGAGCTGATATTGAATGATGACAGAGCGCAACCGTACCGAGCTTGAGTGACGATCGAATTTCTGACACAGGACTTGGTCGAATTCTGACCCAAACCACTGAATTCGCCGGATCCGAGTTCTTGCGACTTCTTTCTGTTCGCTAGACTGAAAAATCAATTGACGGGAATTCATTTCAACAACGATAGCGAAATGCCTCACGCCGTGGACCGTGTCATTGAGAGACTGACTACAGAGGTCTTTCAAAACTGTTTTGGTGATTGTTTGTTGAATGCAAAAGTGTATTGATGTAGCAGGTGACTATTTTGAAAGGATAAACTAACATTAGGCTCTAAAAACAGTGTCCGAAAGAGCTCGCGAAAAAACTTTTGTAATGCCGCATGTATATTTCTCAAAAGCACTAGAAAACCAAAGGAAGTATTCATTAATATAGTGACTTATGGAAAAAAACTTGAACTTTTTGGAACTTTACATAGTGAAAGCTAGAATTGCCATGAATATTGAACCAGTACTTTTTCTAAAATAATATCGTCTGTGGAAACTGCGTCATATAATACTTCGGAGGAAAACTGTTAGCGAAATTTCCCTAGGAACAAAATTCGAAACACGAACTAATCCGTAATTATTACTGCTTACTAAGGCTAGTATTTCATATATTTTATAAACAGATCCTTTAATAGTAGTCAATAAATACGCAATAATCAGTAGTAGTTCATAAGTATCACAGATACCAGACATAATATTTATTCAGACTAGCTAGCTAACCTAATTACTTGGCGGTAGTCATATGATATTCGTAAATGATTATTATTTGGTGCATGATATTTAGCCCGCACTATCTATCTAATATTAATGAATCATATTTGTCAGATTAGTAGAGAGTTCACTTTCTACCCTCGATACTTCAACACTCCTGGTAGTTCGTGCTTCACAAACGTTTCTAGTTATTATATTTATCATTTTATAGATGCCAATGTGTCAGACTACCATCGTATTGGTAGCGCCACTGGTCATAATTGATTGGTGTATGGGAATGATTTATTCGGCTAGCACTGGCATGCTTTCGCAGATGGCGGCTGAATATGAACACTCGAGTGCATATGGACATGTCTTTGCGGTTTTTGAATCAGTCACATCTTTAGTTTTCATTATCAGTACGTACAGTTAAAAAAAAAGATGCCCATTGTTTTCTTATATAATCTATTTGTATAGGCCCCATAACGGGCGGATTTTTTGTACAAACATTAAATTTTACTTGGGCAATGAATATAGTTGCTGTTATGATTATATGCTATACTATTTTCTTCATCCTAATGGTATATTTCGTATTTCCCAAAGTGACTTGCCATCCTGGTGAAAAGATGGTAAGAAGCAAAAAAGCAAAGTACGAATGTATTTTTTGTGTATTTTCAGACCTTGATTAGATCATCGAAAACTGACACAGTTGATTAGTCAAGCTCTTGAACATATGAAACTCATACATTAATGTTAGACTATTCAATACCACAAATCAATCAATCGATGTGCTTTGTGAAAAAGAACACACCTTTGCAACAAGCATCTTTTATCATTTCTTTTTGAGAAGGACCTCTATTTCAAACTACTCAGGGCAATCCAAAAGTAGTGAGGGATGCATATTTTTCCATTAAGCAAAGGTCTAGAAAATTTTCTTTTTTTACCATTCGATAGAGCTCGTTTCGCTCTATTTTTTCTATGCTATTCGAGAAGTTCCGATGTCGTAGAAAGTTGGTGAAATTTCGAGAAAAATGCTTTTTGTACACAACTCGCTGGTAGCGAAAGCTGATTTTTCACCCAAACATCGTTCTTTTTCGGTTTTTCTTTTTTCATTTATTCTAATTTCTTCTTCTTATCGTTTCTTGCCACGTGTTTTCACATGTTTTACTTAATGTGGTGAAATCAATATGAAGGGAAAACAGAAACGGAAATGAACTCAATTATCATTTCATTGAACGTTCAAANTATCGCGGATAAACAGTGGTTCCTTTAGCGCAAAAAGAATTTAAAAGTTAATTCAATATGTACACTGACAAAAAATCCGCCGAATGATCTATCCTTGTACTGGTAATTTTTGAAGATAAACTCTAGAAGAATTTGTGCTCATATGATAAAGCCTTCAGCGGTATATCCAACACAGCGTTTATCAATCGTAGGATATATGAAAATTCTACAAGCATATCAAAAGCCCCCAAGGGTCTTCGATGAAGGTATTGCAGCGGAAGCGTATGTCGTTGGATGGTTATCCATATATCATTGTTTGACGTCGAGGGAATGGTAGAATCAGTTAGGATAATTTGGATCAAAATGGCAGTGATTGAAAATGTTTTGATTCGTTCTTCGTTGTTATTTGGAGTAGAGAGCTGAGTTTTGTATCGCGACTAGAACAGAACACGCTCCATCAACTGGCGAAAGGATCTCTTCGATAGCACTTACCAGAAAAAAGTATTGATCGAAATGCTAAAGAGATGCTAAAAGTGATTCGGATTACTCTACCTTGGACAATTCGGATCACTTATACAAACTGCCCGGTGTAATTGGGATCATTCCAACAGAAATGTCAGTAGCTTATTTCCCTGACTCATAATGCATTTTTTTCTCATGCTTTTAACCTAAAAAATGGTACCGTTGGAGAGCGCATGTTCTCTTCTATGGGAGCTGAGAATATCAAGTCGAACTGATGAATTACAGAAGCATAGATCATCACGATGTCAGCCGTTTAAAAAACCATTTTTTTCCGAGATATCCAACTTGGAGTAATTTGGATCATTTCAGCTATATTAGCTAGAGAGAAACTAGTAAATCTTATAGCATTTTTACAATCAAAGATTGACCACTACTCCTCTTAGAGGAGTTATCCTATTCATTGAACTCTATCTTCTCACGGAAAATGACGAATCCTCATATGAGATAGACATGACATTTTTCAGTTTCATCAAAATGCTCCTAAAAGATGATTTCTTTGACGTCCATGTATTTCTCGTACCGAACGAACTGTAACGAGCGACAAAGTCTGAATAAAAAAGTTTTAATATACATTGTTCAGCAACTCCGAGGCTACAAAATGTCGTGAAAATAGCCGGAAATTTGCCTTCTTATATGCGTTTTTTGTAGCGTAGATTTCTACGCACATCTTGCAGCCCGCTGTAACAGTTTTCATGAGATAGTATATGGACGCTCAATATGAACGAGCATTGAGCAAATACTTGAGTCGAAGGTGTTAGAAGATTTCTTAATACAGGAATGGCAAGTGTGTTTGTCTCAGTGAGATCATTGGTGAGCACGAATCTGCTGGTAAAAATGTGAATACAGTGAAAGAAATGAGTCGCGTGCAATAAATATCAGGGTTGGCTCTAAGCATGCCAACCGGGTTCATAAGTGTACACAGCAAGATTCTGGATGCATATAGATATAAGAATGAAACTGAGTCTATCATTTCGTGCATCTATGCACACCGATGCTAATACGTATACTGCGACTAGGTGACCAGCTATTGGATAATGCAATGTCGCGAGAAATATGCTTAGCGCAGAGGGTTAGCGGCGGTTGAATACTTTCTCGCATATATAATTTGCCGGACAAGTAATTTTTCGCCTAATTAATTAATTATCGCAAAATTAACATAATATACAGATGGAGGTAGATCTAAACGTTGCATGAGGGCCAACGCATTTAGAAAACAGAAAAAAGGAATTTCTAAGGGAATTCATGATATCCCTGGAAAAAACGTAAGAAAAAACAAATACGGACTTCGTGATTGTAAAATACAGTAGACTCAGATAGCAGAGGTTTTTATTGAGAAGTGGATCCTATCAGAAATTCATGAAGTTTGGCAGTTTATTTGTTATTCTATTACACAGCAACAGTAACTGAAACTAAATTCTAATCAGGATTTTCGTTGAAAGTAAAGCTCACTTCAGATACGAACTGTTGTTTTCAGCTAATATGTATTTGATGAAAAAACTTTCAGACTGTCACTAACAAGAACAGGCATATTTAAAAAAAACAGTCGAATATTTCTTGAGTGAACTATAATAAAAATCATTCACTACTTTGTAGAACTTTTCTAGCCACAGCGTTCCCAACTTCTTCTTGGCTTATAAGATCGAAAAATTCTTAACATAGCGAACAATATGAAAAAATTGTTGTCTCATCGTCAATTCACCCATGTTGTCAGTTAAATGGTTCAATGGTTTTTTATTATTTAATTTCTGGATTTTATATTTCGGCACTCTTTAAACATTCCGATCAAGTTTTCGTGTAATCCACCTTTTCTTCTTCCTAATATCGTTAGATCATTAAATCATAATTATCTCTCTGAATCCGTCCTGT
>CAJNOJ010000547.1:27703-45733 GCA_905250025.1 Adineta ricciae
TTGTATTCCTTCTAGCTAAATAACTACAAAAATCTGCTTTGATGTATTTCAATTGTATTATTAGGCGCGGGTTTTTACTTAAATTGAAAAGAAGTTGTTTGAATAGAATTGCGAGTGTCTATCTGTCAGTCTTTCTAAAACGTAATAATGAACTATCGGTTCGTTCGGTTCTGAGTCTTAATCATTACAGCAACAAACTTTGTATCATCATATTCCCACCGAAGTCAGAGAGGAAACATTTTACTTCAATTTTGTAATAAATCTGAATATATAACAATTGCTTATGTCGTGTGTTGAATTCAAAACTACAAGGAACCTTAAAGTAATATCTTTTGAATGAAATTAGCGGGAAACAGAGGCCACACTTCTTCCAGCTAAATTGGCGACATATCGAAATGACGTTTGCATCTACTGATAGAGCTTTTCACGGACTATAAATTGCCCTAGCGATCTTTTCTCTATGTGAAAGAAGGAGCTATGTAGAATGGTAAGTTTGATCAATAGTGCTTTGAAAGTGGACTGATTTAGGGCATGGTAAGATTGACTTGGTATACTTTTACGATGATTCTTTAGAAGAACCCTTTCCCTCAGGATTTGTAGAGAATATCACGGGCTATCTATTGGGGAAAAACTCAAGTATTCACGTCGAACTATAAGAAAGATATTCGCAAAACACAGAGAGAGTTATTTATTCTGCCGCACCCGTTATTTTACTAAGTATCTCCCGCCCATGAAAACTACATCAATCGACTCAAAATTTAATTGTGCTTCGAATGGTGGTACTTTTATTTAAGGGAGAAACTTAGTAAAAACGTTTTTAGCTAACATATCGTTTGTTCGTGCTAGCTTCATACCGATCGTAATCCATAGTCTTATGATAGTCTATATCATCCTTATTTCAGTTCACACAAATGTCAAAGAGAGCAAAAATGACGCTGTGAATCTGAGACGACCCTAAAACCGCTTCACTCCATTCAACGTTCTCTTCGAGCTCCAAAAGCTGCTATTTATTGTTTCACAGCTATTTTCGAAACGTTTTTCTGACTCATTATCAAGTGAACCACCTTTTGCCAAAGACATCTCTCATAAAGATCAAAGAATTTTAATTTTCACAACAATTGCAAATCTTAAATGACTGCCAAATGCTAGATTTCGAATAGTGGATGGTATATTCAAAACAGTTTCAACTTGAATTCGTCATTTACGTATATGGCTTTGATGGACCAGCTTGTGGAAATATTAATTTTCAAATTCTTTCCATTATCTATGCATTTATGACTTTTAAAAGTGAAGAATTGTATCGCAAACTATTTCAAACACTTAATGGATGGGAACTAAATTCAGAAATTGGTCTAATTGATCTGGAAAGGATTCAATCAATGGAATAAAATTAGAGTTTCCAGGTGCTCAAAGTAAAGGTTGAATGGAGTGAAGCGGTTTTAGGGTCGTCTCAGATTCACAGCGTCATTTTTGCTCTCTTTGACATTTGTGTGAACTGAAATAAGGATGATATAGACTATCATAAGACTATGGATTACGATCGGTATGAAGCTAGCACGAACAANTAACCGCTTCTCACGGTATAGATGTTTATTGACTACTCTACATGACCAGAATGTCCCTATTTCACAATAAGACACACGCTTATATAGAGAAGAGGAAACAGAGAGATGTCCCGGAGACAATATGATATAGTGGTGAGAAAATAAAGAACAAAAAGATATGAACGATATCATTATCGTCACAGAACCATGCGAAACTTGAAAAGGTTCTGTGATGAAGGTTTGGAACGTGTACCTGCCGACCGATCCTTTTTTGATTTCGCAGATTTCTGAAAAGCATTCTGTTTAACATGTCGACACATTTGGAGGCTTTTGGACACCTACGATACCTTTTTCATGGATTTGGTAGAATACCTATTGTTTCAGGGTGAAGACGAAGTCAGGGAAGTAAGGATTCAAACTGTTATTGGTGATCGTGATAACAGAGCAATTATTGATTTTCGTCGGGGTATCGTTCAGAATCTTTTATTATAAATATTTGTAGTTTTTATTTGAGAGAATTTTAAGAACTAATAAAAGAGAGATTGTATATGCCATGACTAACTATGTGCATTGGCAATTTTTATGTGAAAATTTGCATTTTATTCGGGAGAATCAATTCCGCTCTGATGTCTGTCTTGTACTTTGAAATCTTGTAAGCTTGCGCGCTATGTTATATTCTAACTGACAGCGATAAAATAGACCCTTGGGAAATGTACCTGACGGCAAATTGTACCGGACTCACATAGATAAGTAGGTAGCCCTATGGAGACAAGCGATGGAGAGCGTTCCATAACTCTTCTGTCTACTACATATAGTATATGCCATGCGTTTGCATCCTTCTGTTCTTTGTCTTCAACCCTCCGTGAAATGCTATATGATTACATATCGCCCCTATTCATAACATACGAAATGCATAAGATATACATTCATATGTCGGAAATACGTAAATTCCACAATCTACTTAGCCGCAATCTAGCAAAACTAATTTCGACTCCGAAAGGTTAAATTTCACCACGTTTACGGACAGCCACACCCTTCATCAAGTTGTGCTCATATACCTAGAATCCGAAGGTATCTCATTAACCACACCCCGGCCTAATCCTTTTGACATACCACCGGACGGTTTTTTATTATCTGTTCTATGTAGGCAAAGAAGACGATTGAAGAGAAAAAAACATGTAATAAATTCAACTACCATTAATTACAACCAACATACATGCTGCCAAAACAAGTTTTATAACTAATTTAATGTCCTAGTATTAGGCGAAGTGCCATCGGCTGGCATAAAAAGATAGAAGTTCTTTTGTTCTATCAGACTCTATAGAAAAGAAGCATCTAGGAGGCTATTAGAAAGTAGAAAGGTGTCACTTCCAGAGTAGGTTATTCTTCATCTGATATAGCAGTTTGTAATATGGTACTAATTAGTGGACCGATAACTGCAAAAAACACATTGTGAAATTCTTGCACAATAGGTTATTTTCTGTTGCCTATGAGTTATTACTGTGTTAGGTGTGAGAATATTCGTCCTATCTCTTTCCAACTTCTAGTTTTCTCTCAGCTAACATGAATACCATAGAACTAACCATATATAAGATGATGCGAAAAAGTTTCCCGACCAGTCTATTCTACCTGTTGCTACTGTACGCTGTAAAAAAACATCGAATTATGAACCCTTTTTAGGTTTGTTAAGTGCTATGCACCCTCTCAGAAACCATGTTTTCCATGAACTTGGTAAGGGATTCTTACACGTTGCGCTTTCATAAAACCTCTTAGGATAGATGAGCATTAATATGCCTTACAAGATTCGTCAATGTGCCCTTTGAAAGAATGGTAGAAAAGACAGGCGATTTTCGTAGGCTTATGAGTTTAATAAGCCTTTTAAAGGTATATGAAAATGCATCGTATAAAATAGCCTTCCTATAACTTATAAGTTTAATAAGCCCCTAAAAAGGATTTACTATTCTGCGAATTTTTTACAGTGTACAATGACACATTATCAAGTCTATTATATTTTGACGAAGCATCGACTATTGCGCTTTCTATGAGGAACCTTTTCCTTTTCGATTCATTGACGACTGCCAAACGAACAGAGAAACTTACCGCGGTTGAATACTCAAAGAACGTCGTAGGTAAGACTGTAACCCAGCCCAGTTTTTTAACACTAGGATAGTATTGAAACTGTGTAAGCCAAAAGGAGTCATTTCCTATGCGCCACCAGCGATCTAGCGGAAAGCCATCGTGTTCATTTAGAACGACATCAAGTTGTATGGTGCTGTCTTCGTCGAGAAATACCTTAGCATTATTGTCTGTATCGAATTGTACCTCAATACAAGGTGGCATATTTTTGTGAGTTTTCAAAGCAGCGGGCTGATTTGTTGCTTTCAAATGTAGAAGACAGACATCAGAGCGGAATTGATTCTCCCGAATAAAATGCAAATTTTCACATAAAAATTGCCAATGCACATAGTTAGTCATGGCATATACAATCTCTCTTTTATTAGTTCTTAAAATTCTCTCAAATAAAAACTACAAATATTTATAATAAAAGATTCTGAACGATACCCCGACGAAAATCAATAATTGCNTGTTAGGGAAACGCAAATCGAAACTTACCTTGATAGATAGTACTTATGTAGTCATACACCATCATACCATTAGTTGATCATCGTCTCCTATTTCGGAGGCAAAATAAAGATTTTTCAATGCATGTGTAAGGGGAGCTTATAATTTTGGTATACCCTGTACCAGAACCGACTCAGATTTAAATAGACATGCAACAATCCGGATTAGATTCGGTTCCGATTCTAGAATTGGCTGGAATCGATTGGAATAGGAATCGGAACCGAATGGAATCGAATGAGATTGATTAGGATTGGGATCGGAATTGGCCTAGAATCGACTAGAATTGGCTGGAATCGAGCCGAGACATATTCAAATATATTACTACTTTTAACTAAACCAAAAATAGTTTCGAACAATTTTCTTCAGTGACAGATAAATCTCCAGCAACAAAAAGCATTTAGAAGTAGTTTCCTTTCAGATCTCATGAAGTCCGTGAAAGTTGCTCACTATGACGTGTCAGTTCCATATCAATTCCAGCCAATCCCAGTCAGTTTCAACCAATTCCAATTCCGACCAATTCTAGAATCGGGATTGTTGCATGCCGATATATATATATATATATACCAGACCGAGTACCCGCTGCGAATAAGAAATATCTATGTCGAACATCTCACGTGTCGAGGAACTATACGGCTTGTCCACGTAAAGTGACGCTTCGCTGATCAAGTTTCGAAATCTTTCTTTTCGAGTTGGCGAAGTTTGAATAGACTAATGGTTGCAGTTTTAACGCTGTTTACGAATTCGATGCCCGTTTCGTATAAAAATCAATTTTTTTCATCCAAAATCTGGTTAACCCGACGTCATTAGATAGTTTCTATCAAAAGCTATTCAAAAAATACTTATCAGATTTTGCTTTCACATTAATAATATGTTACTGGTAATTTTTAGAAATATATATCTCAGCTAGTACAACAGTGGTAGTTGGAAAATTTTATTCATGCGTGCTGCTGATACAGGGTAATAAGATGGACTACGTATTGCCTCGAAAATCGAAATTTTTTTCCGTCCACTTTTCCCCCCAAAACGCTACAGTGAAATTGCCATTCACTCATAAATTTCTATTACATGAGAATGTTTTCCAGAAAGGTTGACGACTCTCTCAAGTATTATTAGAAATCTCAAAACAATAACTCTTTGATTAAGTTTCCTGGATGACATATCAGTAAGAAAGAAACTATCAAAGGGCTTGTTTGTTAAGATTACATGTTTTACTATTGATTATTTATTATCACATATTTTTTATTATAAATATTTTTGTTGTTTAAGGCCCCCCGCCGCCCTAAAAAGTCAATTTTAGCCAAATTTTTGGAATTTTTAAAAATTGTTCCATTGGATAGAGCAAGTTCCCCGCTATCGAATTCACTATAGTTTGCCTATTTTACGACGGGTTTTCCGTGTGATCTTTAGATTTTCCAGAGGCGGACTGCCCTGAATAATATTTTTTTCGAAAACTTTAGCGATTATAGTGTTTCTAGGGTGAGTGCTATTTCACTTTTTGCGTTCTTTCTATCACCCATATACTTTCGTCTTTGATTTACCTAACTTCACTTTCTATCGGCATTGTCTATCGAATGCATATATTCATTTCGTCGTCATAAAAAATCCAATGGGTGATATAAAACGTCGTGGAAGAACCAAAACTAGAATATCTATTATGATAACTATTCGATCGGGAAATGCGAAAAGAAAACGAAGTTGTTCATCAATATCCAACACTTTCAGTGCAGAAAGGGTGGGAAATTTTCTCGACTCTTATTCAATTATTCACACAAAATCTTTGAACTTGTTGTTGACGCAATTCAAATGCTCTCAATGTAATATTTTGTGGAATGGATCAGTACTCATGAAAGAACGTAATGGATTACATATACAATTTGAATTTGTGCGCTTATCCTGTGAGGTTTTAACTCGTCTATGATCATCGTCAATGTTACCAAATAGTGAACGTCATGATATAAATGTTCGATTAGCGCTTGGAAGTACGTTATGCGGATTGGGTCATGATTGTTTAGTGAAAATTTTAGATGTTCTGAATTTACCACCACCAGTTCAAGAACATAAGTATCGAGCTACACAAGAATTCCTTCTCGCTTACGTAGAAAAAGCTAAAGATAATTCTTTGGCAGCTGCTGCTGAAACAGCTGTTGATGAAGGTGACGTACGCGATATGACGATGAGTGATGACGGTGCATGGCTTACTCGAGCTCATTCGAGTGTTCATGGAATCGCTGCTTTATGCAGAGCAACAAAACGACCAAAAGTAGTTGATACAAACTGGTCTTCGGAAAAATTCGCGAAATATCAATGAGCGGAAAGTCTGCGCTGTGTAGATCCTGATTTGTTTGAGATTTTTCAAAAAAAATCATGAATGTCAACTGAACTATCTTGGTAAGTTTTTCTGAACTATTATAAAGTATCATGACATGGCTGTCTCTTGGTTTCAGGATCATCTGGTGGAATGGAAAAGGAAATGATTCATGAAATGTTTTCTCGGTCAGGTCTCAGGCACAATATCACATGCAGCTCATATATCGGCGATGGTGGCGCTAAAGTTCATAAACATCTGACAACTAATTCATCATACCCCAATATAAGTATTAGAAACCTCGAAGATACCAATCACTTCGCCAAAAGAATGTTCAATCGCATCATGAAGATCAAAAGGGAGAAGAAGGATATTATTTTGTCCGATGGAGAAAAGTTTAGTAGGAAAGATAGATTCACTGATGCTTTAGTAATAAAATTCAAAATTTATTTTGCCAAAGCTATACGTGACTGCAAAAGTCATTTAGTTGGATTACATAAAAGATCGGGGGCAATTTTTAATCATCATTGATCGCATAGTAGTTTGGCGCGTGCAGTAGGTGGTGGTTCAAAGAATGCGAATGAAGCGTTCCGCTCTGTCGTATGGACAATGGCACATAAGCATAGGAGCTGCTTCTCAACAATTCTTCGCATCGCTTTAGGCTTGGCCAAAATCATCTATAATGCTGATTATAGTAGTTTAGATAGATTATTTACAAGTGTATTTGTTAGCTCAAACTATAGGGACATCAGCGAAAGAGAACGAAAGCGAGAAGAATCGAGAAAAAGTGACCTTCGTGGGACTCGCACCCACACCTTCTTCTATCCGGGCAGATGTGCTGATCCAGTTAGACTAGAAGGACCATCTTAATCTCTAGTCTGGCGTTGTGTGATTCATCACCAACGCTAACAAATTCTCATTTTCTCTAAGTCCTACCACTAATGATTCCATCAATACTCCCAATCGCTTGACGGACTTGGAAGTACTTGATGATAACGTTATCAGTGATTATGAGCCAGGAGCAAATGACTGATTTTCTCTCTCTTCTCTTTAACTTATTCTCTTGACAGGACTGTTATTACATTTCCATTTGTGTGTTTAATTTATCTATGGTTTTCTCTCTTTGTATCTTCTACATTGATTTTGCACAGATCATTTGATAAACTTTTGTCGAATCTATCGGTCTAGAAATACTAATAGATGCTTTTTCTCGTCACTACTATACTATACACTCATTCAGGGTTTACTTCTATGCCATTTTTTTCGCAAAAATGCGTAAAATTTCACTTCTCAAACGTCCGATGCGTTTTCTCAAAATGAAGTTTTTCATCCTAAAGGTTTCTTCTGAACCAGATTTCTCCACCACCTTAAGCGCTAGAAAGTTCGGATTGGTCGCAAAATGGAGAGGATCATTAGGTCTACAGCCTAACAGAGTCAGACTTTCAAATTAATTTTTTATATCGAGTGATAGTCGTCTATTTTGCATTACACTCACCGTCTTGTCTTATTCAACTTCTTTACATAAATTTGAGTTTAAAGAAATTCTAAAGCAAGAGAAAAAAGTCCGACTCTGTTGGGCTGTAGCATCGGACCTCAGCTACATTTCAAAACTGGTCTGGCATATCCGAGCTAATATAAGTCTCCTGAAAAATTTTTGTCAATATTGTACCATGAGAAACCAAAATAAGCCTAAGGGCGGGGGGGGGGGGGGCTTAAGATATATTTGATTTAATGTTACCATCAACAGTTCTTGAAGTAAAAGGAATTTATTTTGATGTACCAGATGGTTTTTTCAGTTATAATCATCAGAAATTTCATAATTTTACTAAACAAGCTCATGGGCTGATGTTGCTGAATTATTCAGCTTTCAAGCTATGAGAGATTATGCTCATCTTTTACATACATGAAGTGATGATGTTTTAATGATTTACAGCAAAAATCAAAGGGAATTCGTAAACTGGAAGGATTGCGTCGTTTTTAGTGTACCGGAAAAAGAGTTTACTGCTAGAATCGGTCTGAGTAACCGGTCGTTTACATAATAACTTTTTATAACTACACCCCATTGAACTGAGGTTTTTCACACAGAATCGTCTCACTAGTATGTCAGTTGAATTCGAAGACGAGAATGATTCGCCTAGAAATAATTGAGCTATTGGAAAAAAAATGTCATTATTAACCAGATCATTTCTGAAAGGAAGCCAGAGATTCCTTTTGAAAAAAAACTTTTTTTGTTTTTAAACATATATGAATTGACTTAGTTTTAAAAGATGGTTCTAAATATGATATCAGTTTTGCATCAAATCGTAGTTTCCCTAACTGAAAGCTTCGAGAAAAAAGTCTCAAATATAGAAAAACTGTATATTCCGATACCAGTATGTCTGGGATGAGTAGTCGCTTTAAAGCTTCCTAGACGTATAGTTTTGTAACGAGTAGAAAGTATTATGAAATGGTGAAAATCCGACTTCCGTAGTTGCTCATATTAGTAGGCTATTATGAGAAAGCTGATATATGTATTCACTGTTTATCTCTTGAAGATTGATGAGATTACTCACGATCATAACCACTATAGATATAAGCGCAAATTTATTCCAAAACAGGTGATCGAAAAGATTTTGCGTGATAATTTTGACGTGCGGACATTTTGAGAATGACGCATCTTACTTATATACTTTTTGTAGCGCACATAACTCTCGGATAAGATTCGAAAGTTTTGCACTTTTTTTCATACTATTTTCTTTCTGAATTTGTTATTCACATGCTCTGCGCATATTCGAAAAAAGATTTCAACTCTGTAACTAAGGAATAGATTGAATTTTTTATTCATTCTAATAAAAATCAAATTTACTATCAATATCGGAATCACGTAAAAGATTTTTAGGGTTTAAAGTGACCTTAAATGGGCATTGAAATACCAGTTAGACACTGGATGGATGCTGAATGAACACTGAGATACCACGGCACCCAGTCTGCACTTATCCCCTTGATATTTCTCCTACTCCGTAAAAAATTGATGCTTTGCTGAAACTCAAAAAAGGTTCGGTTACTACGAGAAAGTATCCAGGCATGTTCACCACTTCCAAAATATAATAAAGAATTGGACCGAACCGATAAAACTACTTTTCGTACGAAATCTTTTCTTTAAAGTCGAAAAGCCAAATATATGTTTCATAGTAGAAGTCAATAACTCTAGATTTTCATGAGAAAATCTAATGGTTTCGTACTAAAAGCTAATACTTTTATGAGGTCTTATAAGAAACCTTAGAAGTTTTGCATTCCATGACAAAAGATATTTTTTGGCGTTCCGAACTTAAAAAAGGTTTTGCAGGAAAAGGATCTTCTAACTGGTACATGGGTAGATTCCATATTGTTTTCGTACAACTTTAATTGATTTTTGAAACCGCGAACATGTCTGCAGACTATTTTGTAACACTGGAACGTTTTTTAGCGGCTTAGCAGAACGCCTTTTTTGACACTATATGGAAGTCGGATTTTCACCATTTCATAATACTTTCTACTCGTTACAAAACTATACGTCTAGGAAGCTTTAAAGCGACTACTCATCCCAGGGATACTGGTATCGGAATATACAGTTTTTCTATATTTGAGACTTTTTTCTCGAAGCTTTCAGTTAGGGAAACTACGATTTGATGCAAAACTGATATCATATTNCTCTCACCCTCGAAATTAGTTGTGCATAACTATAAACGTCAATTAATATCACAATCACAACAATATTCTTGTTCGGAACCAAGTAGCGCATGAAAGCTTTTACTTACCTGTTTTATCTTTTTGTGAAATACGACCTGAAAGAGTGTTGAAATGCTTAAGTGCAGAAACTTTGTCCTGCTCTTTTCCCGCTCATCAGACATGATCGACATCCCTGACCCACCGTCACACTATACACCCTCGAAGCAACTATCCGACGAAATCCGATAGAATTCCTGGTGACGGAATTGCATCGGATTCCCACTGGAAAAAACCCAGTCATTTGTTGCAAATTTTATGAGCATTATTTTTAGCTAGATTCTATGATGACCCTTAGAAAATCCATAAAATCCGTGTTTTGGACCCGACGCAATCCGACATGGGATCCGAAGCAATTCCATCACCAGGAATCCTATCGGATCCGAGTATGGGATTTGTCGACTTGGGTTATTATGTTTCCCATTTTTAACTCTACAGGAATAGCGCTAGCAGCTTTCTTTTTTCTGCTTGCTGTATTTCTTGTACGTTTGTCGACCTGTTTTTACATGAATTCGTGAGATATCTACTCTACAAAATGATTGCTGTTTATTGTTTTATAATTTGAATAAAAAAATATCAAATATCTGAAAATTAGACATGAACAGTATACATTTCTGAATATAGTGGATGACTGAAAAAAGTGTAAATATGGCTTCAAGTGCTGAAAGTGTCATAAAGTAACTTAAAGTATCTTGAAGTACCTTAACACATTCGGCACGATTCAGTTTTCAAAAATTTTTCGAGAAAATCATTTTTGTGGATACTTAAACTTCTATCAAATATTTTCACTGACATTTTTATCGTCTTCTGCAGAACGCATATCGTTCTTTTCTTTTTATTACTAGATAATCAGCCATTTTTCGCGTTCGAGTGAGAAATTTCACACGTCTTCTTTCGTTCTTTGTATTACATAGATAGTACGTGCAGGATAAGAAAACGAAACGTCCAGTTTTTTCTTTGTTGTTCTTGTCTCTCTGCACTTGAGCGCATTATGAAGCCGCAAGTCGTGTTATACTGCAGCAAAGGAAGACAGCGGACTGTACGTGTGTCAAACGCCCAGTAAAATAGTGCCGAACGGTGGTATTTGAATTTACTCTAGGGACGGCGATAGCCGATAGGTATTTAATATACAAAGAAAACTATGCCATAAGCGACGTGACTATTCTGTAGTTTCGTGAATGCCCTGTTCGATCTTTACAACTTGATATGCTATCCGAAATGCTGAAACCTGGTTCGAGACAAAAATCAATAGGCCAGACGAAGCGAAAACTTGCTGATCACCCGCTTGAGGCTTGAGGAATGCGAAACATCCACCCGCGAAAATCGAACGCGCTGTGCTGGCTGCTGAGAAAAACAGATAAGAACAGTCAAAAGAAGCAAGTAATTCGACAACAAAGAAAATAAAAACCTTTCGTTCTGACTGTAATAAATTTTTGGTCTTTGTTGTTTTAATGAGAAACACTATGCTACGCAATAAGTATTTGAAACAAAATCGAGACATGAGAGAACTTAGTGTAAGCTTCTGCCGAAGAAAAATACGAGATTAAAAAAAATTTCCTTCGCGAGTTTTAGCGAGTTCCACTAGTGGAACCCGTCGTGCCGAATGTGTTAAAGTACGTATGAAGTAGCTCTACAGTGACTTGAAGTATGCAAAAGTCGGCTTATTACCCCTTAGTTTAGATTCATTTTCTCGAAGAACTACTCTTAAGCAATATGGATAATAATTTCAAGATTACTTCTAATATAAACTTTCGAAGAATTTTATAATGAAGCTATTAAGATTATCTCACGCCCAATGAGACTTGTTCAATTTGAAAGATTTCAGAAATATATATATATTCAATGGGCAATAGGTACAGAATTCCTCTCAGGACTTCTGTTCGGGGCTGAAGATGTGAGGATTGTATTCAAACTGCTTCTTATAAATGAAAACAAACTAAATAGTGTCAGATAGAACCATATTAACTATCCAGACCCATTTTAAAATCACTGACAAGGGTTAGAATGGAAGGTGGTGCGCTGTAAAACGTTTTTTATGGCTTGAACTGCCCTAATGTAGTGATGCAACTCTACAAATAAAAATGGCTCGTATAAAATTCTTTTCAGCTCTATGGGTCCATTTGATATCCATCACTGATCGTTGTGTATGTCAAGGATGTCACACAAACTCCTTTAAAATTTTCGTACCAATTTCTATCAGTCATGGCTCTGTATAAAGAATGATTCTATATAGAACCCTTTTAAATATTTGGAACTATTTTTCATCTGTAAAGGTTCTGTATTTGAAATAGTGACACAAGCTAAAATCCCTTGCGGTGTACGGAACCATTTGGTTTTGCTATGTTTTTTTAAAATTACCTAAAACCTTTTGATGCTTTATTGCTAAACGAATGAAACCTTAAAGGTTTCTGAATCTATGCTAAAACATTAAATACGTCCTCGTAACCCGATTTTTTTACAGAGTAGGTAATTTTTTATTGAAAATCGCTTTTCAAATGCTCTGGAAGAGAAATCACAACCGAGTATATCGAAGAAAATGAATATTGATGGAATGTATTGAAGTATTATTTATGACGTCAAACTAATGCTATTAAAAAGGCATGCATACCTATTGTAAATTTTCCACAGTTCATTATTGATCCCAGAAAAATTTCTCAATCCGTTCGATACCCGCGCCAAGTAGCGCGCACATCTCTGATTGTAGGCTGTTGTTAAAATAAAATAAAACGAAACTGCATGACTGTATGAGAGTAGTCTCTAATTCTTACATACTCTGTGCTAACACTCCTCTCGAGAACTTTTGGTTCTAGCATACACGTTACTTGACTTATAGTAAAAGCAGCACTTTTACAGTACAACCTCGCTAATCTGAAAACCAACGGGACTTTTCAAAACCGTTCACAATTTTAAGATATTCAATTTGATGTGTAACTAATAACGGGGTGATCATATAGGCGGGGGTTTATATAGGAAACGTTTCTTTCGATTTAAATAGTATATTTACACCATTTACTATTGAAAAATATGTACTGGAATGGATTTGAGTGAAAACACGACTGTTGAAGAGAGAATCCAAATCCTGGCCCACATTCTTATCCGTTCTCAAGATTCCCATACAAAATTGATAGCCTGGTTAAGAGACCAAACGGGTAGAAAAAAATTTAATACTGATCTCACAAATAAAGTTCATTTTGTTATGTAAAATAGTCATTGATATTTCTTAATTCTCTTTTGAATAGTGTGTTTACTGGGGTTCTAAATTTATTTCTCAGTTCTATGTTTAGCTGTATTTTTGTTCAATTCGTAATCGCATGCCAATTTTCCGGTTTTCCCTTGAAAATTCTTGAAACAGCTACATACAAGCCTTGAATTTATTAGTTCAATAACCGGCCAGAGAAGCAAATGCTCTTCTTTCTTTCTTATAAAGTTTAGTTTTTCTTCAAAAGAAACTTCATAGAAGTTTGTGATATCCAATAATTTATCCTTAATTCTTAAACATACGAGACGTATATGTAATTCAATTTATAAGGAACATTGAAATTAAATTTTTCTCTTTCTCTCTCTGAGTTAAATGTAAGATTAGCCAATAGAGTTTATTGCGTTTGTTTAAAATATAACGGCGCCCTCTATAACGTTCACATCACACAGGGAAATGATGCAGTCGGGACTGAAAAAAAGCGTTCACATTCAGAATCGCGACGATTTCAATAAGGAGGGGGTCAAAACCGGCAAAAATCGCTCCCGGGGACCAAAGAGTGTTCAATGTAATCGGTTTTTCATTAAGGAGGGGTGTTCAGTAGGCGAGGTTCTACTGTACTTGGAGAATACAGAAATCTTTTTTAAATTTCAGGCATTGCTCATTTCCATTAAAGTGGGTACTGTGAAAAGCAGTCATTTTAATTCGATCTTATGTGAGCATTATGCGTCGACTACAAAAAGAACGCAAATTTTTCCAACGGAGTTTGGTGCAAGTAGCCCCAATTCACGTTCTATGGGCTTGAAAAAAATTTCATATATACACTTACGAACGATCAGATGGAATGCGAGATACAAATTTTGTAACATCTAAATCTTGATAGAGTTCTTCCCAATAGGCGCTACTAGCCGATGTATCCATTTCACGTGTATATATCGTATAGTCCAAATAAGTAACAGCGTCATTGCGAATAGGTAGATAACCGGTTCTGTAAGCGGAAACTAAATCATTTAACAAATAGCGCACGGATGTACCATCGAAAACTTCGTTTCGCGTCGTAAGAATGATGAAATCTCCAACATGAAGAGAATCCTCGTTGTTATTGTCTGGCTCGCAGCCGTGTTTTTCTGCTTTTCTTAAGTGGCGACGAACAATATGTAACCGGACACGACGAGCTCCTTCCGGTGGGAATATATTTGGTGCTCTCTCTTGAATAATGAGAGTTTGTAGTGCATCAGAACAGTATTTCTCGCACAGTTTGCTTTCCACAAATATGAATCCCTCGTCAGTTAACTCTTCAATGCGTTGGTACCGTTCTGCCGTAGTTGGATCAATATGAAAAGATGTACGCAAAACTGTCTGCTTTTTAATTACTTCTTGCAGGGCTTTACGTAGCCGCTTTATCGAAACACTAGTGAAAAGCAAAAGGAGTGATTACATACCTGACTGTAACGAATATAAAAACAACAGTAAAGTTTTATGAAATACTAGCGGTAGTAGTCGCTGGCAAATAAAAAATATTTATGCCGAACGTCTCAGGCGTTGAAAAACTGCAGCGTATAGACAAATCCATGTACTTCTAATTTCTCCGCTTGCGGTCCTTATCTTTCCCGCCGTGCATCACAAAAAACGACAATATCAGTTATTTCTCTTTGTGCAAAAGAGTTATAGAAGCTAGTTTCCGCATCAGAAATTATTAAAACTATGTCTTTCTCTGATATTCATGCTCCACTCCAGCCGTTCACTCATCGATCTCATTCACAAGCACACGTCATTTCGTACAACATATCTTTCGTATTCAATCATCCCTTCACCTTCATCCAATATCATGATCAACACCGCTCACCGACACTCTTGTCAACGCTCAGTCTTCTATTAATCTTTTCTCTGCAGCAAAGAAGTCTCGGTGAGAAGTTTCGTGACATTAGCTATTGCGGCAACTCCATGGGTAGCGAACATGTAGACTGACAAACAAACCTTCTTCTTCGTATGAGTGTATACACAGAGGAGCGTTTATACGGCTTTGGCTACTATTTATCTTAATCCTTTATAATCTTGCAATACGATTAGTTAGTTTCATAGGTTGCCCGTAGCAAGCGTGTGTTTCCTTTTCTTCTGAGCAAAGTACATGTCAACCTTTCTCTAAACCCAGGGAGCCATCTTGGAGAGTTTGATAACGATAGCTATTACATGGATTCAAGATATAGCGAACAGATAAACAAATAAACCTTCTTCTTTATATTACATTGAAAAAGAATAGGGTATTCTACCAAACCCATGAAAATGGTTTCGTAGGTGTCCAAAGCTTCCAAATGTGTCGACATGTTAAACAGAATGCTTTTCAGAAATCTGCGAAACCAAAAAATGATTGTTCAGTGAGTACACGTTCCAAACATTCATCACAGAACCTTTTCAAGTTTCGTACGCTTCCAATAAGGTTTCGTCACAAAATAGAAAACCTTCGTTGATTCTGTTAGCGTTTGTGATGAATCACACAACGCTAGACTATATATTAAGATGGTCCTTCTAGTCTAACTGGATTAGGACATCTGCCCGGATAGCAGAAGGTGTGGGTTCAGGTCCCACGAAGGTCACTTTTTCTCGATTCTTCTCGCTTTCGTTCTCTTTCGCTGATGTCCATATAGTTTGAGCTAACAATGGCTGTCGTCAATGTCCGGTCGTCGGAGGTACCTGAGTCTTTTGCTTTCTTCACAGTGCTGGATTTTTCTTCATATTGACTTTTTTTGTGCTTCGTCTGTAATTCGAAGCAATCGCCGAAAAAGTNCTTCCATGAGTGGTACTCCAAGAATAGTTCCAAGAAAATTAAACTTTCTAAGAAGTAGTTGAAAAATAGTTTTTCTAACTGAATTTTTAGCTAGTTATGAATATGACGCTTTCAAAAGTGAGATGTGCTTCATAGTAGTTCATAACTGCTGATTATCACTGAAAAGCGTAGAAACCAGCTGTCACTCGTGGTTTTAGGATAAAATAGTAATATTAAGTGTCGGTTGTTTTGTTCAAAATAGTCTCCACGGAAAGCCTTCACGATGCACTTTGCTACACCAAGAGTGACAGTAACCATAAAATCCATTTCTGATGTCATATACCTTAGGGGTGGGCCATTTCCGTTATTTTGAAATTAATGTAAACGGTAAGCCGCTAACTGTTAATATTTACAATTAACGGGTTATACCTAACCGTTAATTTCCACTTACTTAAGTGATTAACGTGTAAGAGAGATATTCTATTACTTCAGAGGCAATTGTAGATGCATTCTACTCCGTAACTATAGATTCATGAACGAAAACTCAAAGGTCCATGGTTAATATCGCACAACCGGGGGAAAACACTGCCTACCTGTAAGAAAATTAGCAACCAATGCAGATCTCTGGAGGTCAAATACAATTCGAAAACAAAAAGCACCCTTATATAAGGTTTTCCTGTTCGATTTCCAGCGAAAATAAGTTTTTGAAAAAAAATTGCAGTCATCGCTGATTGGTTGAAACTGGTGAATCAAAATTCGCGATAATAGGCCTTGGAATAGAGACTTTTTCCAAGACTGGTTCCCACGATGGCATAAATATGAAAGGTGAGTGTCTTACCAGGGTACATGTAATTAATGCTGGGTCCTATAGATACTTAGTTGTCAGAAAGGATCATATATTATGATTAATTAACCGTTTATCAGTTAAGTGCAACCTGTTAAACGTTAATACTAACGATTAACGCGTTCCGTTAATTAACGGCCGTTAATTAAGTAGAATTAAATTAAATGGTCCATCCCTAATATACGTCTCACTAGCATAGTTCTCATGATAAATCTATTCCATTCCTAGTCATTTGACATGGAGATCAGATGAATTATCCGATATGGAACTTAACGCGCTACAATATACGTTTATTAAAACGAACGAGGGTGAGAAATGTATTGACTAATTTGTCAAAAATTGGTTGAGGAAGTACTCACGTTATCTATGCAAAATTGGTATTTGGACATTCTGAATGTCATTTTAGAAGTATGAGAAAATATTATGTACACCATCTTATAGAGTAAGTAAAACTCGATCGATTGGTATATAGCGCGATTTGAACTAAAGATGGAACATAAGAAAATAAACGTAGAAACTTCGTATTTTATCCGAAAGCTATGTGTACTGTAAAAAGTGTATCAAATGGAGCACATAAGGAGTAATAGGAAAATAGCAATAGATTTTCAATAACTCAGAAATCACTCGTTCAAACAATCTCATATTCAAATTTCAGCAAGATTCTAGTGTGACAATATACCATGGAAAATTTCATCACAACCAAATTACCCTATCAGAAGTTGTTGTGTAGACCAACGACAAAGACACATTGATTGGCTCTACAAAGTTCGATCAATAAGATCCTGCGCTTTCAAATATTTATTCTTAGAAAAAAAAACATTTTGCTAATCTTTTTATACTCAATATCTGAGACAATCTCGATAATGTTTTTTTAGAACGCTTACTCCTATGGGTTTATTTCTAGAATACATTTTGTTAATCTGGAGCATAGGCTAATTTGAACTTCGTGGTGACTAGCTTAGATGAGCTTGTAGCATCTAAATACTTACTACAAATACGGCTTGGATAATT
>CAJNOJ010000548.1:0-21197 GCA_905250025.1 Adineta ricciae
GTAGATATCGTCTGATTTTGCCATGTGTTTGTTTGCTTTCGTGTCGAATTCTTTTCGATTGCCAATATAGAAAGTATTCCGATTGTCGGCTGTTCGTTGCAGAATAAGGTTGTTGACTTTACGGTTATAGTGTATCGATTGAACTAATTTCATCTCGTACATGGTGCGTTGCTGAACATGGTGTGGAATTGAAATGGCAACACGATCAGTAAATTTTTGGTGTAGATTTGAATGGATATCCCATGACGAAACAATATTGATACGATGTTTTGAAAGAAGACCAGCTATTTGATGTTTCAATGGTGCATACTGTTTCTTGACGATGTCTGCAACTGACGTGCTTGTTAGATTGGAAGATGATGAGAGAAGTCGTGACTGGCACGGTGGCACGTAGCATGGTCCTCTACTGAGTAGTTGTATTTGCTTCATATTCAAGCCATGCATTGTATCACTAATCACGTTCGACAGAAATGTATTGCTGTTCACTTGATGGTTAGGTTCTGTTTGTTTGTACATGTTTTCTAGATCACCATAAGAACTGCGAAGCAGGAAATTGATTCGATAATAGTGAATATCTCGTAATCGATCGGTAATATTGCTCAGACGTTGTTCCAACAAACTACTTAACGCCGTTGTCATTCCTTTGTTTCGTACAAGATTGCGATGATTATTTAGCATGGTAGTGTATTCGATGTTGAATTTGTCGTCTGCTTGATGATACCTGGTTTCTGCTCGAATTACATGTGGTACGAGAGAATCAAGTTTCTCTCGTTGATATATTTTCTCATGTTTATCTTCGAGTAAGAGTTTATGATGGGCAGTACTGTAAGCTGTTGTCGAGTCGGTCAATAACAATGGCGATGCGCCAGTATCTTCGAGTCCAGAAGGAAATTTGTAGTAGAATACTCGCTGTTTTAACTCGATTAATTCACGTTTCGATTGTTCCAGTTTATGTCTCGCTGTACATAGCCGTTGCGCTACTTGAACCTAAACGAGTAGAGTATGTTGATGTGAACACTAGAAGAAGTAACCGCATTTCTAGGATTTACTTGATATTCATTTGGATTTTCCCGTTCATATTTCCTTTGAAGTATGGTAGCATTGTAATCATGCCCGAGCAAGGCTATTTTGAGATCAGTTTTCATTTGAAGCGGAATAATGCCATAACGTTGCACATACTGTATGATTGTATCTTCAATGGCTGATGTAAATCCAATTAATTGTCTTCGTTTGTCGTCCAGTTGCTTGTTGTATTGCTCGACTTTGTCCTTGATCTCTTCTAATCGTTCAGTAACAAGATTTTCACAATTCGAGATGTTCATAGGCATGTACCAATACCAATACTCTTGAGTTTTGGTATTGACGGTATTGATAGATCTTGGGATATTGCCAGTGTTGATATTGAAAATATTGGTATTGATACTGAAGTGTTGACTTACGAAAATATCTTTCATGTACTTTAAAAGTTGTCGTCCTTATAACTATCATTTAAGTTATGAAACGTAAACTAAAAGAACATTCCTGTTGGCATGCATCAACTGGATGTTGTTCGTTTTTTCAGATGCTTTTCGAATGTTGATGTTACGCGTACCAGGTTTGACTTAATTTCACCACTATGATTATTTGGTTAACTCAAGATCGCAACCAGACACGTTCATCAGTTGTTGAAAACTGGTTCAATGCCCATATAATTCGCTGCCTTAGAAATGTGAACGGAACTGGTTGATCAGTTCAAATGATCTGTTGAGCATGAGCTGTCACAAACCTAGTTAGAATATTTTTGCATCTATTTTTAGTGCGCGGCAGATACAGACAGATGGTTTGTTCTTTTACAATCGGTGCTTGGTCTCCGCTTCAAAGTTCGCTTAGACTTGTTAGTTATCATTTTTGAATTTATTTCAAATAGTATTTGGGGATTCGAAATAAAACAAATAATTTAAAAAATTTTCACATGTTTTCTCTAAAACTGCTTCAGTAAAAGAATGTTAAAATGATTCTTGAGAATCTATCCGTCTGGACTCTATTTGTTCAAGAGCTGGTTCATCAGTTTTCAAACACTTTGTCTTTGAGAAAAACGGAATATGACAGATTCGATGGATCAAGTCGCGATCGCTGCTTTCGAAGTAGGTATGATGCTTTGCTAAATGCGCTTTCCGACGGCACAGAACTTGCAGGTGTGGCAAGAAAGCGAGCTGCCATTCTGGATAATACCTTCAGATTAACTTGATGCGCGTGTCAGAAGCTCAACTAAACGATAAAAAGAAAATACATTACATAGAAAAACAGATTTACTCGGTGCTACACATACAGCATCTTCGTCTTTATGGCCAGGGAGAATGTCATTATACTGCTTCCGAGTCAATGAGCGATACGCACTGAGCTCTTCTCCGAAATAGCTTCGTGTATTCAATCGTTTATTTGCTGATGAGGATATTTTTCTTTTATCAAGAAAATCTAAAAAATCTGTCATGCGTGTCTTTTTAGACTATTCAAATGTGCGAACTGGCATTTCCAGTAAATAATCATCCAGGTCGTCTTGTGATCTATTAGTTGATGAACGTCTTCGATATATTTGATAAGATATTGTTGAAATATGTTATAATCAGTTGTTTGTGTCATTACATATAATCGTTCCTTTTCGTACATGAGAGAGAATCATATAATAAGTAATTTCATTATAAAACCACTTACTAGCTATTGATGTTGTTCAAGCCCAATGTTTAAATATGGTTTCCATAAATCTACATTACTTTCAAAACAATAAATTTTATCGAATAGTTCCAATCGCTTTCGAACATATGTTTTTATGTCATTCTTTCTGATAGAATAATTCAATCTTTTACTTATCAAATGTAAAAGTCTTGCTGGCATTTTCTTTAGATATAGAGGTACTCTATAAAATTACATAAGTAGCTACTATAAGAAGATTCAATACATACCGATATCTTATTTTGTGAAACACGATCTGAAAGAGAGTGTTGAAGTGTGTAGGGGCAGAAATTTGGACCCACCCTCTCTCACCCTCCCCCTCCCCCGACAGACGTTACAGACAGGCCCAAAAACCAGTCAAATACCGTTATAAACAAGCCTAAAAGCCCTGTGACAAACCGTTACCGACTGGCCTTGACTGTTATTCACTGTTTTCTGTAAAAGGTGCACCTAAAAAATGAAGAGAGAGAGAAAGGTTGTTATGTGAAAAGGCAAATAAACTCTATATCATTGTCTCACATGCAGAGTGACTCTCAACTTCGTTATGTCGACCCACGTAGATCTCAGCACATATCGTGATCGGTTAATGGAAGCACAATAAGAAGCATCAGATATTGTGACCGATGAAACGAAGATCGTTTAAAAAGCAGCGGACATCACTATTGAGAGTGATATGTTATTTTCAGCAGCTTAATTTTAAATAAATAGGAATGCACACTGGGAAATAAACTGACCATTTTATGTGTTGCAAGTTTCTCCAGTTGGATCGTGTTTCACATTTTTAATCCCGTTAGGGATTGCGCTGAAAGCTTTTTTAATAAACCAGCTCTTCTCTTTTCGTCTACGTCAACAATGCCCAAACTTGAAACATCGTGGGAGCCTCGCATAACATATACTAAAACAGTGGCAGTAAGGACTAAAATGTCAAACAACAGACTCCAACAACACAACATACTTGAAAGAAATGACCACAGAAAACCTTCGTAGAACAAATCCAAAAAATAATGCACAAACACATACATAGCATACACAACATTTAAGCGAGAACACAAAAACCATCATTTTCCCAAAATGTTCTCCAACTACTCTCATAACTACTGATTCCGAACAATATCTGACTGCTCTATTCCATATTGTTCAGCCGATTGAACCGAAACAAGCAAAAATCGTTCGCGAAAAAGTCTTCTCTCTCTTTAGGCTACATGATGAAACATACGTTACACAGCTGACATGAAAAAGCGAAATTCGATCGTTTAGATGATTCCAATAGCATCCACCAGCACATCTGCTCATTTGAAACGATGTCGAACATCTCTGGTTGGTGTCATTGCTTCTATTGGACCTAAATTGTTTGCACTATTCTTTGTATCCGTACATATGGATCGTGTGGTGGCATACGATTTCTACCTGCTCATTGTGATCCCGTGTGCTAGAACATGCAGATGAAGCGTGAAATACTTTGTGGAATGGTTCTGCGTTGAAAGGATTCTCGTTCGTAGGTTGTATTCGGAAGTGGATGTAGATGCGCTGTATTTTTGTCATAGTTTCTATGTATATCTGTAAGAGGAATGAATGATACAAGGGATTCTTAAACCCCTCCCCGTATTAGAAGCCCCAGGGGGCTTCTCTTATGGGAGGGACTTCTAATATGACTTTTGCGTAAAATTTAAAAAAAATAAGAAAGCTTTTATTTCAATTATCTTGACTCCTTTCTTAGAATAAGTTCAACTAATTGTACAAAATCATGTCATTATAATATAGGTAAGAAAAAATGCTTGTTTAGCTATCATTAACACAGAAAAAAAGCAAAAGAAAGAAATTTTAAATAAATGAATAAGCTTAGCTCGATTACTTCTTCCAAAATGAGTTAATTTTGACTGTTTGTTCTTCTGACTTGATAAATTTTTGTCCTGTTATCCAGCTAGTTTTGCTTGAATTTGAATATGTTGTTCTTCATGATCATCTTCACCTTCATCAATTTGTATTAATGGATAATCGACTGTAGTTGGATCGAACGTATAGTTTGAAAGAGTTCTATTTAGAAAACTTAGGAATATCTTACTTTGGAAATGAACCATTTATGGATATTTCGATTCCATGGGATTCGCTGTAATACCGGATCGCGAAAGAACCATGGTTGAAAGAGAACTAAAAAAATTGTCGAGCGCAAATCCTGACAAAAGTTTCGATTCGATATCAACAAGTACACAGTCGACCACTGAATGCGAGACAACGTCGAAACGCACACCGATTAATGCTTTTTTTACAGTCGGCTGGACATGGATCGACGAACATGAAGGGCAAACGAGCGACACTTGTTGAAGAATTTCGACGTTATCGCCTTCTAGCTGCAAAATTCATGGAATTGAAGCATGCTGATTCTACAGTTTTACAATTTTGGTCGACATATGCCCGTGAATTACCCATCTTGCCGTCTTTGTCACGTCGCTTTCTAGCTACACCTGGCACCAGCGTTCCTGCTGAAGTCGCGTTTTCAACCTCAAGTTTTATCGGTCGTAAAGAACGATGTCGTTTAACGCCAGGTAATCTTGCTGCTACAGTCTTTCTCAAGAACAAACTCGAATAGACGTCTTTCTTCTTTTAATCTTAACTCTTATTAAGTCGAACGTTGTGTAACATTTCTTCGTTAAAATAAATAGATCTACTGTTCTAGTAGAAGTCATTGAAATCGAATTGTTAACATGGCAGTTTTATATCGAATCTTTTGGATCTCAAATCTCAAACCTTTGCTTAGCTTGAGGTTATCGAATTCAAATGTTTTCGAATCCAACTGGATTTGACACCGAATCTCCGGTTCCGGATTCGGATTCGGTACATGCCTACTCAAAACACATAGCTCTGAAATGAGATCAGCATATAGACTTGTAATTAGCAGATATTATTTTATTTTGTGGATGAAAAGGCCATAAAACTAAGTCGTTATTTAGCAGTTCTTTCGTTTCTCCACTTCTTTTTCACCAAATATTTTATCATATACAAAAGTTAATAGATGGAGAGAAACAGAGGTGATCATTGATCTGTGTCCTTTCCAATCATTGGGCATTGACGTCAAAGATATATCTATACTTACGTATCTGTATTTTTTCTCTACACGTATTCGAAGGATACTCGACCAAGGTAGACAATACGAAGGCTTCATTCGATTTTAACACACACGCACACACACGAAAAAAAAGTAATACAATAGACACACAAAATTCGTCCTTGGTGAAAANAAATTGAGATATTTAGTGCACAGAGGGTGGCCAGGTATACGTATGGGAGGCCGCTGATGGGAAGGCCAAAACTCTCGATAAGAGTAGAAGTTCAACCATTTGTGTATGCTAGTAAACAGAAGTGTTAGGACTAACGACTAGCAGTGTCATGCACTATCCACTAGACTCACACTCCAGGAAGAGGCTATGAGTGAGCAGTGACTTTGAGAATAGATTTAGGTGAGATGTCACGACTAGAAATGCAACAATAATGATGTATTTGAAATAGATTTCGTCTTTGAGTAATGCTTGAGATTCATCGATTAACCGGTATGTATTGTATAGTGAAGTATCCATTTGCCGAGCTACAATCCACAGCGAAGTCTCCATGGTTATTGGATCTCTGGTTGCAATTGCACGTGAGTAAACTCTAACCGTTTCGCTTTTCCTTTCCTGACACGAGTACAGTTCGAATTTAAATATTGGTTTAAAGCCATTCCTGACCATCCGCGTTGCAATTCGGATTCAAATACTTCATCATCCCTCTGCAGGTTATATATTTTATAGTTTTTATCTGTTTTGAGGACGTAGGTGTGAGTGAGGAAGAAGATGAAAAGTAGAAGGGTGTTGAGAATCGCGCAGGTAGGTGTACTATGTTGAAGATAGGTTTAGATTGTGAGAATCTGGGAAGACTCCGAGCGACAAACCTTTCTATAATACTAGAATTACTGACTATCTGTGCGTGGATAACTAACGATATATGTATGTCTATAAATGTAAGTCTTTATACCGGTGACTTGTGGTAAACTACTATTCAATAGACTTAGAGGGCATGGCAAATCTCAAATTGAAACCAATTTTCGCGAAAGTCCTACCTCTGATTTCTGCTTATCAACAGAAATTTACTAGCAGCCATTCTTTCCGCATGATACTGTAAAATATCTCGCCCGCCCAATTCATCAATTTTCAACTTCACCATCATTCCCTAATATAATTTTCTTCAGCTCCATTATCTGAAACACCTCATATGAATTCAATCATTACTATAATTGTACACCAAGCAACTGCACTTATTGTTACTACCAGAAATCAGAAGTTTACTTTTGCATGTAAATTCTCAGGAATTTTCACATCGAATGAACGAAAAGCGGCACAATGGATNGTATATTTTATAGTTTTTATCTGTTTTGAGGACGTAGGTGTGAGTGAGGAAGAAGATGGAAAGTAGAAGGGTGTCGAGAATCGCGCAGGTAGGTGTACTATGTTGAAGGTAGGTTTAGATTGTGACAATCTGGGAAGACTGCGAGCGACAAATCTTTCTATAATACTAGAATTACTGACTATCTGTGCGTGGATAACTAACGATATATGTATGTCTATAAATGTAAGTGTTTATACCGGCGACTTGTGGTAAACTACTATTCAATAGAGTTAACGTTTTATAAAATTCTGAATGTGCTATTTGTGTCCTGCTAATACATTCAGGTTGTATATCGTAATTAGAAATACAACAATCATAGCGCACTGACGATTAGTTTCGTCACTCAGCAGCATCTTGTATTAAATTATGATCCACGGGTAAGTCGTAGTTGTGTCGCAACTCTGATCAAAACTGCACGTTAATGTATTCCTGCTTCTTTGCTGTATTAGCTTTTAGGATACGTCAAATATGAGTGATGATATTGGTTGTAACCACTTGTACACTCGAAAGTTGTGAGTCAGACTAAAACGCTATGGTTTCCTTGAGCGTGCACAGTATCTTTGGCGTCTTCAAGAAACTACAGCTTTAAAAGAAGGAGGGAGAGCAGTAGGAAGTAAATTAAACAAGAAAGTGAGGACTGCTGCAAATATCATCTCAAAGTTTTATCTCAATCAGAAATGAAAGATAGGATTCAAGCTTTCATTCTCATACTGAGAACATCATCAGGAACGACCTCGTGAAATGTTTATTGAGTGAACTTACATTGAATTATTACAACAAAGACGAAATGAATAAATAAATAACCAAGGAGATATCTATGAAAATTCATCTTCAAACCCTTGTTCGTGATAATTGACTGATTAGTGATGTTAGTTTTGTTGAAGTTGTTGATACTGTTAATGTTTGTTTCGTTGGAGTTGTTGAGGCATCAGTAAGATATGTTAATGGAATGGACATCATTTCAATTGCTTTGTGAGGACATAACTGATCATAAGAACGATGGGTATCATGAGATTGAGTCAATATCATTGACTCTTTTAACTGACAAAGAAACATAAATTGACGTCATGAAAGAAACTAAGAGTTATTGAGACTGTAGGTTTAATCGATGCAATAATGTGAGTTATTGCTGTGGAGAATGTAAATATGAAAAGATGGACTAACGTGAAGACTGATACTCGATTTCAGACAATTATGAACATGCAAGACTGGTGAAAGTGATGCAGCTCACTTATCTGTGCAATGTTTAATACCAAGTCTGGCAGATGAAATTAATCAGACAAGCTTCTAGTTTGATATGTAACTGAGGGCAAATAGGTTGACCTTAAGAGTGGACTGAGTTGTTCATGAAATTACATATAGAAGTATGACCAATGAAATGTTTGAACCTCAGCTTTTTGTTATTGAACGAGGTCAATGTAGATAAGATTGACTCGATGTTAGTGAGTATGGACATGAATGATACTGATGAATTTTTTAGACTGACTTCTTTTTATCACTATTGAGTAAATTAAATAGGAAATAGGCTGATATTGGTGAGATTATCATTATGGATAGGTGAACGAAACTTCGTAGGCTGATTTATGCTCGAATTTGTTAATGAGATTGATAGTGTGAGTGAGACTGTGTTCTATTAAATATATATCATGTGAGTAGGTGGACTGATGAATCAATAAAACTGAAACATATGATAATAACTCACTTGTGAGTATGTGGAGGGTGTCGACTCTGATGTTCAAGAGGAGCACGTCTCACAACATAACACAACATAAGATTATTTTCAAAAAATCTAAATAAAACAAATAGGACATACTATGTAAATGAGTGAAACTGAACTGTGTTAATGGCTTATTTGATTCTATGCGGAGAATGCCGACCCTGATGCTAAGGCAGAACATTTCTCACAATATTTTGTCAAGTAAGTGCATTTTAAGTATAGATATATACAAGACTATTGAAAATGTGAAAAAGAAAAGATAAATAAGAAGAAGAAAAACTAAATTTCTGCGGGTGAATGATTTCTGTAATAGCACATTTCTCTTAACGTTGATTTTCTTTCTATTTCTAGTTATAGGCGATGTCTATGCAACGATATGAATGGTATGTTTTACGTTATTTATTGATTTTCCTAAAACTCTACTTGATAAAATACTTTCTTCTATGACGCGCTTTCTCCAAGTCAAATTGATGTTTGTGTGTCAAAACGTGCTCTACTAATTCAGATTTAGTTGACAAAGTCCTAATATTCGCTTTATGCTCTTTCATTCGAGTTTCTTTCAAACGACTTGTCCCATCGATGTACACTTTTTCGCAATCTAAGCATGGAATAGAGCAGACTAAGTTTTTGTTCTTTCTCTTCTCATCTGTTCCTTTGAGTATAGGTAAGAACAAGCTACTTAAACTATTATTAGAGTGTGATTCCGTGTTTATGGCAGATGTGTCTCCTTTTTTGAATGTAATTTAAACTGGTCTCTTTTATGACAAAATGAAACAATTGATTTTGAGATTAGTGAGAGTTTCAAACGTTTCCATGGATGCTTTCATAAAAGGATCTCGAATCTTTCTGGTATTCACATAGACGTTTATCAATTTGAACAAACGATAAATGAGGCTATAGAGGTAGAAAGTCTGATGATAATTGTTCAAGAAAGTAACCAAGTAGCGTAATGTTTTTAAGAAGTATGGTCTATTCGTCTTTTGTGGTAATGATTTCGATTATATATTCATTCCACACTGATCTTGCCTGAGCTTAGTCAAAACATAAATAAAAACTAATTATCATTCATTCTTGATTGACTTTTCAAACAATAATAACAAAGTCATGAGAAATTACGTCAATTAAGATTGTCTTGATGTCCTGTGTATCTATTTCGAAACCTATAATGTCTATTAATCATTTCTATCTTTATTCAATCAATTGGAAGTGCAATCAACATTGCATGAATATCTTTCCACTCGAACTCCGTTTCTTCCGTTAAGATTATTTAGCTCAAAACAAAACAATTTTCTTCTAACGAGGGAGGTTCCCCAGGTGTCCAAAGTCTTTAGGTCCCATCTTTTGGTGATAGGTAGGCCCCGACGAGGTATGAAAAACCTCAAGCGGATTTGTCCCCTCGCGCCTTTCTTCTTGACATCTTTAATTCTTAACATACATACAAAACAGGGCCGAAGTGCGAAATAATCGTTATTAGAGAATAGTACATTGCTAAGATGAAACTTTTTTCAAGCTTGGCGCATCGCTCGTCTAGTCTATTCTTGATTTATTACTAAGTCACATCTCATCAGTAGCACCTCTATGGNTTCCCTCCTCCTCCCACGACGCGTCGACTCCTGCGGGCGCGCGGCGGACACCAGCCCCCCCCCCCCCCCCCCCCAGTGTAGGTCGATTCGGGCCACCCTTGTCTGTTTTGTTCGAAGATGTAAATTCACTGGAATATAACGCACTTGAAAGTACACAAACTGCCACATACTCCCCATATGTGTACCACCTATATCTTCGAAATGGCTCATCCATACCAGCTGAAACTTCCAATTTCTCCACAGTTTTCCAGGCCTTTCTATTAGGTTGGCAAGAAACTTTTGACGTTTTCTTTCAAGAATTTCCTAGAATACTTGAGAAAGTTCTAGAAGTTTTCGTAGTCAGGGTATATACAGAGAATACTAGTATCCTTCGAACAACAACGAAACTATGTATATGGACTTTGATCTCGAATTAGAAATAGAGATATTTTGAAGAGTGTTCCGAGTGCCTTTGCTTCATGAATTTCGTTTGGGCCTCAAAGCATTGGCAGCAGCAAGTGACCTATGCGGTATAATAGACAAGCATGTGCTCTCCATTCGTGCAGCGCAACACTGATTCGACCAATTTAAGAAGGAGCACTATGATCTTTAGGATTGACCTCGTTCTCGAAGGCCATCGGGAGGGGGAATGGGATGGATATGGACATATTAAAGCAGCTCATTGAAGAAGAGCCGCAAAGAGCTATGCGCTGTTTAACAGAGCGACTTAAGAGGCATTGCACATAAGCGACACCCAACGTTGCGCATGACTCTCTCCGATTTGGCTCATATTTTTACAGTGGGTAGAATATACTAACGCGGGAGGTTCCCCAGGTGTCCAAAGTTTTTAGGTCCCATCTTTTGGTGATAGGTAGACCCCGATGAGATATGAAAAACCTCAAGCGGATTTGTCCCCTCGCGCCTTTCTTCTTGACATCTTTAATTCTTAACATACATACAAAACAGGGCCGAAGTGCGAAATAATCGTTATTAGAGAATAGTACATTGCTAAGATGAAACTTTTTTCAAGCTTGGCGCATCGCTCGTCTAGTCTATTCTTGATTTATTACTAAGTCACATCTCATCAGTAGCACCTCTATGGGCTGTTAACTGGATGGCAGAATACCCATAACTCTTCATTTCACGTCTGATTTTATTACACGCCCTAAAAGACCACCCAAGAGTGAATCAATGAAAATGATACTTCAGAAAAAAAGTGATTTGAAACATAGTGGTTTGTCACACCAGCTGCAGCAAGTAAAAGGAGCTGCATCGAAAGAAAATCACACCTCGTCCACTGTTTTGCAGGATCTCGGGCTGTTGCCTGTGTAACCGTTTGCATACCAGGCGTATCGGACCATTGGACGAAATATTTTGGCAGAGACTTTGTTGTGAGCGAGAGGCATGAGACGAATGGCGTTATCCCGTTCGCTCATGCTGATGTCAAGTCCATCGAGTAGCACGTGATCGTGTAGCCGATGACGAATCACTTTCATCTGCCTGCTGAAGAAGACATCTAGTGGTTGAATTTTATCCGTCGTTTTCAGCAGATCATACTGTGCCAATCTATGATTGTACACCTCTTCTTCTTTCTTCCTTGTCTCCTTTTCTTTCCTCTCCTCTTCGCATATACAACTATCGTTCGTTTTCTTCCTTTCTACTGGTAATTAGATGCCAGCCTTTAGACCTGATTGTTGGCCTTTGGCCTTGGATGTCAACCTTTAGACCAGAAGGTTGATTTTTGGGCTTAGATGTGGGTGTGAGGGTGTGGGTGTTTGCCTTCGTGCTTCACACCTATACAGGATATGTTTTGACTTTCTCGGTTGACCTAATACCTCACCGAGTGATAGCGATAGATCACCGTAGATATTATTTCAAAGAGTTTGGTATTTTTCTGTAACGTGATGCTGTATGAACCGAAAACTATTTAAGGACGCGGAAAGTACAGCATAGGCGCGATTTCTTTGGATTGAATAAACGATACACTTAACACATATTATCTGTTGTATCAGAAATCGTCACACGGCACATGCTAGTTTACATTTTTTTTAAACATCGAATAAGGCAAGGGTTTCCTTGATTCGAATTACGTTTTCATTCTTCGCCCACTCGATGAGATTAGCGTCATAAGCTTTGATCATCTCGCTATAGTTATTTCTATTCGTTTCTGATCAACCATATCCATTGAAAAATTTCTCCACTGTTTCTTCTGTCATTGGCACAGCTGAAACGCACTTCCCCTAAAGTTCACTTGCCACTTTTTTCAAGATAGCTAAAAACGGTACTCATTTTTCTCACTATGGTTGAGAAGTGACGTAAACACGGATTGTTCAAAATTTTTGACGAGGGCTTTCAAAGTTTCGCGATAGAATGTGTATATCTTGGTAGAAATCTGTTTTATTACCTATCCTCTGGCCTGACTGATCTGTTCTGAAAAAGCTGCGCAGTTATAATGCTAATTTCTTTGTGAATTAGAAACGAAAGAAGCTAAAGACGACAGATCTTACAGAAGCATAATAAAACATCTATAGTATCAAATAAAAATCAAATACTAGTGCTATGTTTGAGCGAAAAGCTAATCCTTCGGTGAAAGAAACAGATGAGTGAACATGTTATTACCACTGAATGGGTTTGTTCTTGATAATATATAGATGTATGTCAACATTGAACCTCGTATTCACTATAGTCGGATCACTTTCACCAGAAGTTTCAACATTTAGTAAATGTTGAGTTTTATTGTGGGCAAAGACAAGAACCTTTTAGAGATGAGATGTTCGTTATGGATTTCAAATTTTATTTCTGCGCTTTTGATAGCATTACAAAAGAAATGCATTTTAGTGTAAATAGTTCAATCAAGAAAATGTCGCATATCATTTGCGTATATAGCTTTTATGGCCACCTGGAGTCATATAATACTGTCCTCCACGTGCCCCTTCATAGATTGCTCGCCCATTTGCGGCACCATTTGTAGCCATAAATGTACCAGTAAATCNATTTTACTAAAAATTTTCCCTATAACTAGGTACCTATTAACATATCGAAAATCGGTATTTCGAGCTGCAACTTCGGTCATAGAGACGTGTGTGTATATCGGTGTAGTACTCTGAAAATTTCAGCTCTAAAAAAGGTTTCCTTCTCAAGATATCAAACCAGGAAAACCCGATTAACACTACTATATTTCCTTAGATATGGGTGATTTTTGGAAGTTTGGTTATGTTGAGAAGGAAACCTTTTTAAGAGTTGAAATTTTCAGATTACTACACCTATATACACACACCTCTCTATGACCGAAGTTGCAGCTCGAAATACTGATATTCAATATGTTGGTAGATGCATAGCTAAAAGCAAAAATTTTAGTAAAATATCTATACCTGTAGATAAAAGGCTCATAGAGACAAATCCTCCTGAGGTTTTTCATACTTCATTAAGCGCTACCTATCATCAAAAGATGGGATCTAAAGGCGTTAATCACCTCGGGCGGCTCGCTCGTTAGTAAGTAATTTTATTATCTCTAATACAATTCGTTATCATGAATTGAAACTGTAATATAGATATGGTCTGCGTATTCATTATGCAGCACATCTTTTAATTTTTTTTATAGATACTCACGGTCAAGATCTATATTGCCAATCATTTAAATTAAGGTAAAAATTGCTTATTTCTAAGTTCTATACTATCGTTACGTCAATGAACAGGGTATAGTCGATATTTTTTCTGACAATCGTATCGTTCTGCAGATCCATATCCATGTTTAAAGATACAATCTTAATCAACAACTTGTCTGCTACAGCTATTATCGGCAACGATGCATGGAACCAGCCAACTCCACAACCAATTCAAATATCGGTGAAGCTTAATACCGATTTTCATCAGGCATCTGTTTCCGATAATCTCAAGTACTCCTTGAACTACGCTGTTTTGTCTCGGAACGTATTGGAGTATATGAAGGACAATGAATATAAGAATTTCAAGTCGTTAGGTAACATTGCCGAAAACGTCTCTCGTATCCTTCTGGATCCTAAAAAAGGTGGTGGTCATCAGGTGGAAGTTATCGTTAGAAGCAGCAAGTCTGAAATCAGAGCTGATAATGTAGAATATAAATTGAATAGAACACGAGATGGCAGAATTGACAGTATTTTTGATGAATTAAACGTCAATGGTTTAAAATTATTGACAATTATTGGTGTTTTTACGTTCGAAAGATTGCAGAAACAATATCTTGATATCGATTTTTCTATAAAGATCTTTCCTGAATCAAATGTTTCTATTCACAAGTTAATTGAAGATGTAAGTCAATATGTGGAATCTTCCAGCTTTAAGACGGTAGAGGCATTAGTTATGAAAACTGGTCAATTAATTACCCAAAAGAATAACATTGAAAGGGTTTTTGTTAAGGCTATCAAACCAAACGCTATTGCTTTTACAGATGGTGTGGGTGTAAGTTCAGATATGGACAAGGACTCGTTTAAGGATATGGAACCAATAACTACAGAACATTTCGTTGTTGACAGTACGAAGTTTAACTCGCCAACTTTAGGCGAGGATTCTGCTTTTACTAGGAAGAAGAATCATATTGCTTATATCGCATTTGGTTCCAATCAAGGTAATCAAATCAAAAACATCAATGAAGCGTTATATCATTTGGAAAAAGCTAAAATCAACGTTGTATCTACTTCTTCGTTATACATATCCAAACCAATGTATCATAAAGATCAAGCTGATTTTTTCAACGGGGTTGTTAAAGTTTCGTTCAAGGATCTTTCTCCACTTGATTTGTTTAAGAAGTGCAAAGAAATCGAGTACGTATATATCAATAGAGTCAAAAAGTTTACCAATGGACCAAGATTAATCGACTTGGATATTTTGTTGTACGATGATATTATTTACAACACCAACGACCTGATTATTCCCCATAAGTCTATGTTGGAAAGATCATTTGTCTTGCAACCATTATGCGAATTACTTCGTTTTGATATTTTGCACCCAGTTACTGCTGAATCCTTCCATCACCATTTGGCACAGCTGTTAGCAAGCAAGTCAAATGAAACACTGCAAGAATCATCTGACCTTTTACAAATTGTACCAGTTCCCCGATTAGAACTAGATCATGATAAAAATCCTTTGAAGTTTGATCAATTGAAATACAGTCGCCCGGCTTTGATCATGGGTATTCTGAACGTAACTCCTGACTCTTTTAGTGATGCAGGTGCCAATTACAATGCTAGTGCTAAAGAGATAGAAACTACTGCTTTGAGGTTATTAGATGAGGGTGCGACTATATTAGATATTGGCGGTGTTTCGACAAGACCGGGCAGTATTGCTCCCAGTGAAGAAGAAGAACTCAGACGCGTTTTGCCTGTTGTCAAAATAATCAGGGAATCCGAAAATGTGAGGTTGTCAACATGTCTTATTTCTATTGACACTTTTAGGGCTAAAGTTGCTGAGCAATGTTTGAACTTAGGTGCTGACATTATTAATGATAATTCTATGGGATTACATGATCCTGAGATATTTGATATTGTTGCTAAGTATGGATGTCCATATGTAATGAATCATACACGAGGCACACCCGATACAATGTCCAAATTAAATAATTACGAGCCCAACACCAACAAAGATATAACTGAGTACATGGTTGATCCCTTAAATCCCTCATTTAATGTCAAGAATTGGGATCCACAAGTCGCCAACTTAATTAACGGAATATCCCGAGAATTAGGATTACAAATGTTGAAGGGCTTCAAAAGGGGTATAAGAAAATGGCAGGTCATATTAGATCCAGGTATTGGATTTGCTAAACATTTACCGCAGAGCTTAATTGTCATCAAACACGCTTCACATTTCAAAAAGTACTCGATGATGGTTAACGAACATTGCGACGACGACGTTGAACACTTTTACCTGAGTTTCAATGGTTTAGCCAGCCTTTTAGCTCCTTCAAGAAAGAATTTTTTGGGTCGTATTTGTGATGAACCTGTCCCACGTGATAGAGTTATGAGTACTGGAGCAGCGATCATGGCTTGCGTACAACAGAACGCCGATATTGTGAGAGTTCATGATGTGAAGGAAATGAAGAAGGTTGTGAAAGTGATTGATGCCATATATAAGTATATTTATTAAATTGAATAAAGTACTTTACTCTTCTATGTTTTATTTATTTGATTATATTGCTGTCTTGTTAGGTGCAGAGTAGTTTTGCTTTTTACTAGCAGTATATCATAATTTGCATAGCATTGACATTGTACAGTAGTAATGTCGGTTTCAAAATATAAGCTAGTCGAATGATTTTTGAATAGCTTTCTATAGAAACAAGATAGAGATCTTGGTCTTTGAACATTCAATAGACGATAGTCGGGGAGCGGGCATCCAGACGTGTCAATTTTCGTTGGTTAGAGATGTGCAGTTTTAGTGCACATCGCTGAAATACCGACGATGATATTACCGCACTGACTGCACCGACTACGATGACTACACTGACACTGACTATAGTAGCATTGAAGTTCATTAATTCAGTGTCTATACTGGCACTGATCACATCGATCACACTGCCTGCATGACATTAATCTTCACTGACACAGTGATCATACTGATATTGACTGCACTGTTTACATTGGTATACACTGAGGTATCGATAATAATGATCTGTATTGATTGTAATTCATAAAGGGGATACAATTCACTGTAAAAAAAACTAGAATACAAAACCTTAAACGGGTTTATGAAAGTACAACAAATAATAAACCTTTTCAAACTATCATGACATTTCCCGAACTCTTTCAAATACCTTTCATAACGATTTTTCACAAGATATATTAAAACCAAAAACCCTTCCAAAGAGTTTCTGCCAATATTATGTAAAAGTTACTTTATCATCAAGAAACGGTTTTGGATAGAGTATTAGAGCATCATCAGTCCTAAAAGGGAATATTATTCGTTGCATCTTGAAAAACTCTTAAACTATCATTGGTCCCTACATAACAGCATAAAATCTAGTATATTATCTTATCATAATTATATTACTAATTCACTGTGTCCTTTTCAAATACGGATAAAACTGCTTTGCAACGCGTTTTGGGATTCTATGCCCTGTTTCTAGGTATTGAGAAAGATTTATCATAGAAATCCATACCCTCAAGATGGGTATCTGAAGAACCACTTGATGGAGTTTCATACCCTTCAGGAGTACTTGAGAAGACTTGTAGAGAATATTCATACACTGAAGGTAGAGTTGAATCCTTTTGTGCGTTCTGCTTTATCACAAATGATTCAGTTAACAAGAAGTTTCCTAAAATCCTAATGGAACAATTTATAATTCTCTATTCAAAACGGTTCAGTTTGACAAAAGGTGCGATATTCAGATGATCTTTGATGAAATCAGTGGTACGTTGTATCAAATGATTGCGAATCTCATCAGAAATTCAATTATTGAAAAATGTTGTCTTACTGTGAAGAATACGCACCTTTGAACAGTCTGAAACAATTTTGGGATCTATTTCAATATAAAGAGAAAACTGTTCATTCTTCCGTTTAAATATATAACTCACCATCGATATACTTGTTATCAAGACAAGCCTAAAAGTAAAGAAGATAATATATTTATTAAAAATATAACACTTACAACTAATACGATCTCAATATAAATCTAAATAGAAAAAAAAGGAAAATATTCATTTTTTTATTTCAAATATCTGACTTATTAGTATATGATGTGTCAATATGAACCTGAATAAAAAAAATATTAGTTTTTTTCATATTGAATATCTAACTCGCCGCTCATGGGTTACCAAAACCAATCTGAATAATAAGAAGTGAAAATTTGCTTTTTCACTTGAAGCATATGACTCACTATTTCTGTTCCTTCGCGGTGAAACTATATCTAAAAAGAAAATATTAATCATTTTATTTCAAATATGATATCTTATTTATCAATGATATGATATCAGTAGGACTCTAAATAAAGCAAGGACAATGTATATTTTACAGTTTCAAATATGTAAATTCTATTATCCACCGTTAATACGATCTCAAATGCGGAAACTTCGGATTTTATCCGAAAGTTATGTGTATTCTATAAAGTCTATGAGACTTAAGCTACAGAGCACTCTAAGTATGATATCAATATTTTACAATGAGTAATAAAAGGCAAGTCCCGTTAACCGAGTCTTGCGAACCCAAATAATATATTGCTATACGGCTTGTCCGCGTAACGATCAACCTGGATGATTAAAGTAGAAGTCGAAAACTCTGCAAAGCGCTTAGATCTATTTTGTAGAGCACATTTTTCTATATACAAAAATGTATTTCCTTCTCTCTGCAGGCGTCAGAAACCAAAAAGTAAATGACCGCACATTAGCAACATTCTTCTTTCAACTATTTAGTCATTTTACTTCAGTTCGAAAAATGTAAGAAAAATAACTTAATAGAAGTAGTAAATTTAAGTATGTTATATATTTGCAACCTTCAATGTTCGGACCGTCTGATAGCATATATAGTGTTTAGTAAAAGTGTGTGTATGTGAGAAAATGACAGTCCTAAAAACTTGATAAATTCTAAAATGAGTGCGTTACCAATTAAAACTTTTAGTTTGTTTTCGGCTATAACCACAAGAGCATTTGAATGGATATTAAGATAGTTAGAGTAACTTTTGATGGTCTATCAAATGGAACACTTATTTTTCCTTTGTCTCCTCAAACTGGTGAAAAACTAGGTAACGCACTCACACAACCTACCGATCGTGGGAGAAGCCCTTTCGTGAATTTTTTCGAACGAACAATCATCACAGAACTTTGAAACTTTGAGGATGGATAGACATCGATAAATAGAGTAAAAGTTGTTCGAGAAACAAAATTGCTAAACGCTTCTATAAAGAAATATTGAGATGATCAGAGTTAAAAACGACACGTCTGTTCTTTTTGTATCGCTTTCTTTTTGTATCGCTTTCTTTTTCAGCACAGTGCGCGTGATAGGTTTAAACACCTTTTATAGACATCACACACTCTTCTCAATCCCTATTGTGTTTTTGTTGCTTTTTATTTTCTTCTGTTCGAACATTAATGTTAGAATATTCGAGGCACCTCTATAAAAACCAGGTTTTTCTGATTAGAGGTGCGTTTTTGAGCTCATAAAAAAATCAACAGCACATTAAATTTTGGAACAGAAAATGGAAGCCTAAATCCGTAGCATAATCAAACATAGCTTAAAAAGACATTTGTCTAACTGATACTGTGAATCATGAACGCCAAAGAGTGCTTATGTGAGTGCGTTACTGTAATACTTGAGCTATAAATCCCGATGCTTGCAGGAAGCTCTAGAATTGTACGTCTCATTAAAGACTTTCAACCATCCTCTGTAAACTACAGTAGCTCCGGTGCGTCCTTGATGCTAGCACTCGCAGGAATTTGAGAATTTGTCTTGATGACCAAATCAACAAGGGCCTTTTTTGTGAGTGCGTTATCGATGAGTATTTTTAATCATACAATTTACTGATAAAGCCTATATTTATGAGTGGCACACAAATTGAAGTACTCTATGAGCTATATTTGCCTTCTAGTTTTCGAACCTCAGTGCCAAATGATTACGAAGAAAATGTAGTGAAAAGTGTCCAAAACGTGAGTGCGTTACCTGCGGAGAAGCCGATGACTAGTATCAATTCTTAATCACTATAGCTAATCAAAAGTTAGAAATCTCTTCGAATAAAACAAAAATACATGTATATTAACATCTACTAACGCAGATGAATATTGATCTTAACTATTTATACACTTTCCTATGATATTAACGAAAGTTTTGTAAGAGATTTGATTAATTTTGAAGTACTTATTGAAAAATGTTCCCAAATTCTGGCCGAATCAGATCGATTTCTTATAACTTATAGTGATTCGTACTGACTGAGTTATAGTCTTCATCAGTTTTAGCGAATAACATATCAGTTTCTATGATTTCTAGTCATTTCAAACCAATATTAGTTATATGTCAGTGGCAACCAATTCCATCAATTCTAGTTCCAATTCTAGAATTGCAGCTGGAACTGGTGCATCTCTACATGATGGAATCACGTTTTTTCAGTTTGTTTTTTTCAATATCCTCGCCGAAATATTCACAGCAGATGTAAGTCCCAAACCTCTACAAATGGTAAAAGTTTCATTAGATTTTTAATTTCCTGTAACTGTTTTATGGTGGAAATATAGATATGTGACGGAATCACCAAAAATGGAATGGAACTTTTAGTGTTCAAAAAAATGAAAACTTTAGGTCAGCTAAAAATATAATGACACCGTTTCCATAGATCAAATATAACTTTGATGACTAGCTATGAGTGAGAAAAAAGAAAATTAGATACGCATACAACACTCATCTTTTAGACGAAAAAAAGTGCTGTGACGGAATCATATCTGAAAGATGATGACGTTTTTTCCCACTTTATTTTGCGTGCAGGTATACGACAAATAAGGATGGATATATATCACATTGTGAATCACTTGTACAATGCTGTTAGACAAAAAATTTTCTTCGATTAATTACTATTTATAGGAATGTTCAGGTTGTGATCAATTTAGGTTAGTGTTCGTCAACGTTCAAAAATGATTGTATCTCTATACTACGCGAATTCGAAAAAGGTTTAGTTCACTATATGCACACAAAATAGATTTTCTTACTAGTATATATGGAAATAGGACAACATAGAAGAATCGGCTTGTTGAAGTCAAGTCTGAACCCTCTAAAAAAATGAACTTAAGTCGAGCTTAAACAAAATCTGTCTATAGTAATAATCATATTCATCTGTCGTTATTTTA
>CAJNOJ010000548.1:21297-39124 GCA_905250025.1 Adineta ricciae
GTTATTTTAACAAAACAATATTGTGTTATGAAATAGAGCTTACATGTACAATACAGGGAAAATCAAATGAAATGGCGATGAAGGCTCAACTTTAATAAGTTTAGAATAAGGAACTAGATCTTGTGTATTAAAATTATGATGATTACATCCGCTAGTATCTTATGGAGATGAGGAAGTTAGAATGTGCGAGTAATTATTTATTGAGATATTTCAAAGAAAAATATCAATCAAAAGTTTATAAGAAAATTTTAGAGAATTTGTTGTGCTGGTACACCTGACCAGTTTGTGTTAGGTGGTAGTTGGTCATTCTTCATTACAAGTGTCCATGGTAAGATGCGATTTCTTCCATGTAGTATTGCTCCAGAGAGTACTAAGGTGTTATTCATAAGTACACTCGAATGATTTACATTGACGGGTGCAAATTTTAATACCCGCTGTTCGAATGTATGACACTAAACATAAAATAGGTAAGATAATATGAATTGGATTTTATACTATAGTAGACATATTACCTGCACATGAGCGCCTCTTTGTAAGCGAACATGATCACCAATAGTGGCAAGATCGGGATCAGTAAGACAACTGATATGAGGTAGAATAACGTCGCATCCAATTTGAGCGCCAAGCGCTCGATAAAAGAACACAAGAAATTGTGTTCCTGATAAATATGGACCGACAAAAATGAAAAAATCAAACATCCATAAGCGAAAAAACTGTTGTGAACAATTGATAACCTCAGAAAATGTGAATTGTGTTCGTTTGTTTCTGATTGCAATAGAAAAGCGATAAACAACGCAGACGATCATAATATGAAGAAGTGGTGAAAAAGCAACTGGTAATGATAAATATAAAATGATGAATGCACTCTTATATAAAAAGAAATGAAGACAATTGAACATCAGAGTATGCATAGAAACAGAGTTTGAAGATGACGATAAACCATCGACGAAAGATGTGGTATCAACCAGTACAAATGGCATTTCACGAGCTGGAATACCTAGTAATACTCGATTAGTATCTTTACTAACTGTATCTGGTACAATTAAAGTAAGACTACCAATCATTGTTTTGGGTGAAAGTCGTGTACCTGGCATAATTGTGCACCAATTAGTAAGATTCGTATTTGCACCAATATGAATTTCATCAAGGTAACAAAGACCTTCTTTTGTCATTTCAAAAGAAGCAAGTTTAGTTCCAGCAAATGTTGTTACGCCACGTTCGATATTAAGCAAATCTGTTGGAAAATATAGTATTTGTGTAAATTCAGCGAATTTAACATCATCTTCGATATGAGCACCTAACCACCGCAAAATAATCGATGCAAAGATGTCATATCATTGGCGGGCCGGGGGTTTTTGAGTATGATATATTTCAGCTTTAGAACATGGGACCAAGATGAAACTTATGGAAGATGATAAGGAGACCAAATGGTCACCTTTTGCGAAAAAAGTTTTGTGATTGATGTTTGCGAAAAAAAGATCAATTTTTTAGGTGCCCCCCCTGACCTTTTCTTTTCGGTTTACCGATATCCGGATTTTTAGAATTTCATCATAATCTACATCGAATTTCATCGACAGATTTCAAATTTCGTCGAAAAATATGCATCCGTTCTGAAGTTATAGCATTCTGAACTTTTGTTCTGTTTTTTGGGATATTAAAAAAAAATTGAAAATACGATAACTTCAGAACGGATGCATATTTTTCGATGAAATTTGAAATCTGTCGATGAAATTCGATGTAGATTATGATGAAATTCTAAAAATCCGGATATCGGTAAACCGAAAAGAAAAAGTCAGGGGGGGCACCTAAAAAATTGATCTTTTTTTCGCAAACATCAATCACAAAAATTTTTTCACAAAAAGTGACCATTTGGTCTCCTTATCATCTTCCATAAGTTTCATCTTGGTCCCATGTTCTAAAGCTGAAATATATCATACTCAAAAACCCCCGGCCCGCCAATGTGTCATATGGTGGTATCACAGCTAGCGAATGATGAAATGATGTTATAATCAATTGACGCAACCATAATTTATGCAAATAGTACTGAGAATTCAGTGAATAGTACCCTGATATTGAAGGGCCTACAATAAATTTCAATAAGAGTAACATAGTAAAGAGACTTGTCAATGACCACATTAGCCAGCTCAGAGCAAGACTGATAGACAATGGCAGTAGTAAAGTGAAACAATTCGTATATAATTCGTAAGCTAACAAGAGAAGCAAACTATGAATGAAAAGAAGGGTGAGTAAGCAAGTGAGTTGATACATAGTTTGACTGAACGATAATAATCGATCTTGGCAAGAGATATGATGTTTTGATGCTAGAATGAGACCTGAGATCGAAGACATCGGTTCTATATAGACGCAATCTTCGACAAACACATTTTCATAGAGCACAGAACGTATGCCAATGGAACAATAGGATCCAATTTGAATTCGATGAAGTTCATAAGTTCGATCTTGATATGATAAATTTGAAAGTACAACGTCTACACCAATAAATGTAAAGTCACCCACTTCAATCAACCAAGGAGCATCAATTAATACGGTGTAAATATGTGAATGATCTCCAATTTTAGCACCACACAGTCGAAGATAAGAATTGTAAAATGATGTACCCAATAGATGTTTTAACCAGTAAGAATTATTGATTGACCACATACTATTCAAAAACCACCACCGATAATAATACCATGAAAACAATTTATCCGCTTTGTTTCCAATCTCTTCTCGATAAACTAGCAGACGTTGACAAACAACATATGAGAGAAGGTGAAAAGCAGGTACAAAAAGAAGGATAAACAATGGATGAAGTTGATATGTTAACCATATGGGAAGTATCCATTGACATATAAGTAGTAGAATACCTAACATTTCTATGTATAGACATGGCATTGATCGATCGTACTCTTCTTTTAATTCTGCAGTAGTCGATGTAAGAGTTGAGTCATCATATGTGACTAATAAAGGCTCTATTGCTTGTGCAAGTTGTCGAATGGATGGATTGGCAAATAAGAGATCAACGTCAATGTTGGTGCAGATTTCTTGACGAATAAGCCATAGTGCTCGTATGACATCTAATGATGTTCCACCCATTTCTCGAAACGATGCGTCTACACAAGGTGATTCATTATGAAATACATCACTAAAAATACGTTGTAGATGGCCTTCAAGTGATGTTAGTGGGGTTAAATCCGTTAACTCGGTCTTGTTAACAGCCTTAAAATCAGGTTGAGGGAGAAGTTTTCGATCTATTTTACCATTTGCATTTAAAGGCAACTTGTCAAGTATAACAAAGAACGACGGAATCATATGAGGTGGTAAATGTGATTGACAATGTTTATGTAATTGTTTTTCGTCAGTATCACTAATTTTTTGAACGTAAGCAACCAAATGATCAGTGCCCCATTTTGTAATAATACAGGCCGAAATCGATGTCTTAAGTAAACATAGTTCAATTTCTCCTAATTCAATGCGTTGTCCACGCAACTTGATTTGGAAATCTTTGCGACCAATATAATGAAGGAGACCCTTGCTATCCATTCTAACAAGATCACCTGTACGATAGAACAATTCACTATCAATCTGAATGAATACTTTCGCTGTCAAATCAGCACGTCCAAGGTAACCAATAAAGACACCCACTCCCCCGACAAGCAATTCTCCTTCTTGGTCAATGGCTACACTTTGTAGAAATTCATCTAGAACTAGGCTTTTATAGTTTGGAAGTGGTTTGCCAATTGGAATTTTTCCAGTGAGTGTGGTCATAAGCAAAGACTGAGCTGTACAATCAACAGTCGTCTCGGCTGGACCATATAAATTCCATACTCGACATGTTTTGGGTACAGTGCTTAGAATTAAGTGTGCTAACTGCGCAGTACATGCTTCACCTATATATAGATGAAATCGAATAAGAAAAATGAATAAGAAGTTTTCTTTCAATAATACATACCACCACTACCAACTGATCGTAGACATTTTGTGGCATTAAAACAATTAATCTGATGCAGAAACGTGAAAAAATTGTGAAGTATAGTTGGTACAGTGGTAATCCAAGTGATAGTCTTCTCTTTCATAATATGAACAAGGTAGTCGAAATCCATGTTTCCTCCTGGATGCAGCATAATTAGTGTAGCTCCGATCACCAGTGTTCCCATTATATCTCGGATATGAGCATCGAAAGAACAGCGTGCCATTTGTGCCACTGTGTCTTTCTCACTGATCACATCACTACAGTTCAAAGAACGAATCAATTCTATGAAATTTCGATGCCGTACTTGTGCCTTAAAAGAAGTCAGATATTCCTATTAAGTGAATGCATCATACACTCAATTACTAACCGCTTTTGGTGTGCCTGTTGAGCCACTTGTGAAAATAATATAAGCCGTACTATTGTGTGTGACTACCACACTTGATAGTCGATTAACATCAATATCATTCTGTCTATCATTGCCAATTAATAGTGAAGCAATATCAAGCGATATAATATCATCGTTAAACTTTAGTTTGGTCAGATAATGAACGAGAACAAGACGAGTTTGAGTTTCTTGTACAAGTGCGTGTAACCGATGTTGTGGATCTCGGGGTGATAGTGGACAATATACACCACCAACCATTTCAATTGTCATTATACCAATCACCTAAACAATGACAATCACAAATGGACTCCAAAAGATGCTTGTCGCATTTAGCTTACCATTGACAAACTTCGCTCCACACATTGACAAATTATTTCACCTGGAACAATATGATATTTGCTCATAAGATCCAAAGATAATATTTGAGCATAATATAATAGCTCGGAATATGTCAAAGATTGATCATCGAGTTCAACAGCCAATTTTTGTTGATGTTGCGTCACTTGCCGCGTAAATGCGTGATGAATACAACTGATTTGACCATCATTAACAAGGGTATTATTCAAAGCACGTATTAGTCCCAGTTCATGTGGTAATACAAGAGAAAATTGAGATATAGAAGAAATAGAAAAGATTTGTTCAAAAATATTCTTCAAACGATTTGCCATTATGGAAATAGTCGATTCATCATATAAATCTAGTGAGGCATTGAACGAAACAGTTATTGTTTCCTTTTGACGATATTCATGGAGTGTACATGTCATATCGAATTTGGCAATATTACCAGCTAGTACCTTCCGATCCATAGTATTAAGTGTAGTTCCCTCGCCGAGTTCTATATTGTGTTCGGCACTATCCATTTTTGTTTCGACAAGAAAGAATATTCGCAGGAATGATGATCCTAATTTTGGATTAAGTTTAACAATTTCTTGATAAGGCAGATGTATATGTGGAAGAATATCTAGCCAAGTTTCTTGAATTCTTTGGCAAAGTTGTATAAAAGATTCGTGCGGATCGATTGTCAGACAAAATGGTAATGTATTAGCAAAAAAACCAATTACATTTTGAAGTTGATATTGAGATCTATTAGCAACTACAATACCTGCACACAAATCGAGCTGCTGACTGCTAGACATTTTGAAAAGAAAAGCAAAAAAAGCAGCTAAACCAGCTTGAAAAAGTGTTAAATTTGACTGAGAAATAAAATGATTCAAACTGATAACAAAATCTCGATTAAGATCGAAAGTGATAGTATGACCCTTGCCAGTTCTTACTGAAGAGTTTTGTGCATGAATTGCATTGTCGAAGATTGTCAGAACATTCTTCCAATATTGTCGAGTATTCGACCAATCTTCTAATAGTTCATATTGTGCATAATCAAGATAGGTAATATTATCTTCATAATTGTAATGTAATTCACTCGTTATAAGAGCTTGTCGAAGATCATTAATAAATATTTGAATTGAACTACCATCGAAAGCAATATGATGAAAGTTGAAAAGAATGATGTCATTTTGTTTTAAACTACTGCCATCGTCATTGTTTGATGAGTGACAGAGAATATGACAGCGAAACACACGACCTTTCTCAAGATCAAACAAAGATCGATTAGTTTCTTCATCATATAGAATTTGTTTTAAATGTATATCATTTACTATATTGGTTACTTCGAAATTATAAAGATTCTCTGATATTGGAAGTATCTTTTGTATGAGTCCGTCTTGACCATAGATTAATGCTGTGCAAAGTATGACATGTTTCTCAACAATAAGTGCAAGAGCATGGCGAAGACGATCTAAAGAAAATGTCGTGTTTGATGACAATTTGTAGATGAGTAATTCATTATAAACTGATATTTGTTTGTTCATCGATTCATTGAAACGAACTTTTTCATCCGTCCAGAGACGTTTTTGAGCAAATGAGGCCATTCCGAAAAAAAAGCAAGCTGATAGATTCAATTCTATTTTGTAAAAAAGAGTATACCTTGTACTAGATGAAGTGGGCTGCAAGATGTATGCATTCTTGGTTGGCTATTTATTACAAGCTGAGCATGATTTGCAATAGTTGGATTAATGAAAAAATCATGTACATTGAGTTGTTCATCTGGAGCCAAGTGAAATTGGTAATAATTAAAAAGTTGCATTAACGAAAGAGACGAGCCACCTAATGCAAAACAATTCATATGACGAGGAACAGCATTAACTCGTAATGCAGAACACCATAAACTATGTATTCTCTCTTCTAATCGCGACATCGGTTGATCTTCGGTACGAGTGAAATTAGCTAGGAGATCGTCGCCTTTTGTAGGTAAGGGAAGTTGCTTTCTGTCGATTTTTCCATTGGCATTAAGTGGAAACCTCTCGAGTACAATAAAATAAGATGGAACCATGTATTGACGAAGACGTTTATTGCAATAAGCTCTAATCTCTTCAATGTTAACTTCTGAATCATTTGAGATTATATAGGCAACAAGCAAATCATCTTTTTCCGACAATTTAGTGACAAGACAGTTAGAGGTTTTTGTAGGAGACCAAGTTGTAATTGTATTTTCAATTTCACATGTTTCCACTCTTTGACCACGTATTTTAAGTTGAAAATCAATACGTCCAGCATGAACGAGTTGACCTCTTGCATTGTATCGTGCTAAGTCACCTGTTTTCATATAAACTTCATTGTCAATGGTGGTAAACATTTTCGTAGTCTGCTCAGGATTATGCAAATAGCAGTGAAACAGAGTGGGCCCTATTAAAAAATCAAAAAGCAGTTAATAATACTTTAAATGAAGACTTTTAACCTCCAATATGTATTTCACCAATTTCACTTGTAATGCCTGTACTACTAATCACTTCACATTGCTCATTGACAAGTAAACATCGAACGCCTGGTAATGGATAACCGATAGGAATAATGGTGTCGTTGATGTCAGATAGTTGGCATCCAAGGACGCCATTACATTCAGACATACCATAGAGGGAAAAGATTCGAACATTGGATGAGCTTAAAAAAGTGGTAAATTTAGTCCATTGCTGTGACTTCACCGTCTCACCTAAATTATATCAAAACAAGTAAAAAAGAAACACAATTTGAAGCGCAAATGAAATATCAATAATTACCTGCAGTAATCAAATTATGTACAAACTTGAATGTTTTGAATTGTCGGCTCATTTCGAGATAATTAGTGAGCGCTGAAATGATTCCAGAGCCAATCGTAAGTGTTGTTACTTGTTGATTTATGAGTGTCTGAGAAAAATAGTCCATATTTAAATGGCCATCTGGTCGTAAAAGCACAAGAGTACCACCTAGAGCTAGTGGTAAGGACAGTTCCGTCAGATGTAAGATCCATGAACAAGCAGCTACTTGAAGAATTTGATCTCGAATCGTGTACATACCAGCATCCCATTGAATAAAAGCAGCAGTGCTACTGGCAAAACTTTTGTGGGTATGTACAACTGCTTTTTGTCGGCCAGTTGTACCTGATGTACAAATGATGTAGACGGCACCATGTTCGTTACAATCTGGAAGCTTATCCAAATCTTCGACAACAAGTAATGGCGAGAGAATTACATCCAAGCCAACTATATGTTGAACTGATGTTGTAGGAAACCGTTTGCGTGTTTTTTCATGAACCAGAACATATTGACCTTGCATCTGTTCAAGAAGTGTAATAATACGCTCCGTTGGATCTGATGGATTTAAAGGACAATACACACCACCAACGCACATAATACTAAGGATGCCACAAACCATGTCAAAACTGCGCTCGACAAATTGGTAAATAATCTGTCCTTTAACCATATTCAGGCGGTGCAATTGACATGCAACGTGTTCGACTCGTTCAATCAATTCGGCATATGTCCATCCTTGATCGTCAAGGACTATGGCTATCTTCTGAGGATACATCTGAGCCATATTAAGTAATCGTCGTAATGTATAAAATGACGATGCCATATTTTGTAGAATTATGGCTGAAAATAAGTTTAGGTAGAATCTGAAAAAAGAATATAAAGAATTGTACGAGGAACTAATATCTATGCAAATTTTGATAAAATTGTAGCGATGAAATTACTCAATCAATTAATCAGAAACCATAATTTCATTCATGATTTACGAAGAGAGATAAGCATACATAAATGAAACAGGTACTGTATTGATAGCATACGGATTCCCAAACTATTCAATCGGACTTGTGGATCTTGTTGAAAGCGAACAAATCCGATATTGGTTTCCTTTAGAAATCAGTGTCTTTCGACAAAAATCAATCGAATTTGATCTAGTTTTCGTTACATTCATTCCGACTGATCTCTGAATCGAAATATATTTGAGAAGATACGATCTTCTCATATTCTCTTTGGAAAACAACTGAAAAATGCGTCAAACAGGAAGATATAATTGAGTATCAAAATATGCTCTAGGCACGAAGTAGAAAAATGTGACCGTAAATTTTAAAATAAATGATATTTGACTGAGATGCCAATATTACTATCCTTGAAAATTTGTGGGTGATCATTCATAACAAAAGAATAGCTAGTTTTATGTGAATTTATTACAATTATATAATTTATCACTAAGAACTCATGCAATGATTGTTTTCGGCATCCAACTATGAAAGAACATAACTTAAGATAGCGGTATAGATAGAGACATAGTCCTGATTTGGGCTCACTCTAACTGGATCCAATCAACTGCAACCGGTGCATGTCTATTCGTTTCTTTAAATATTACATTTTGAAAAACTAGCCGTTTACCATATATAGGTCACAAAAATCGGTTTTAAATAAATCCTACGTTTTGCGAGCTTTTAATTGGAATAAAATTTATTGTTTATGTTGTTTGAATTAATAGTTCGATCTTTCAGACAAAAATATTGTTTTCAACTTATTACTTCCGTTTAAATATTTGGGTTTCTACTGCGCCAATAAATTGACCCTAGTCTAAATAATATATCCAAGAGGGAAAATCTCTATTCAGACATCCGAATGAGATTTTTTTGTCCTTGAGTTTATCAATATCTCGAAAAGATTCATCGATCTCTTATCAAATTTAAATGGTCGAAGAAGGCTCTTTCGCAGCCAAAAATAAATCATCTAACGCATTACCTTAGAAAAACAAACTAGATCATGAGACGTAGCATTGAAAACTCTATAACTTCTAAAGAACGACTTATCTTATAGTTACACTTTTTGCTTTTAAAATGAACGAAATTCCAAGCGAATAAATTGCAATGCTTTGAAAGAGAAAGACCACTTTATTGATACAAGACAAAATGCATTTTCAGCTTATTACTTAACAAGCTCTACCTAGAAAACAGAACATATTACAAGACGCAGCATGAAAATCTCTATAATTCGCCAAAAAAAGCTTATTTTATTTTTGCATTATTTTTTAAAAAGATGAAAAGGATCGATTCGTTGTGTGTCTAAAAATAATCTCTTTTCGTAACTCTGCAATTTAGTCATTCAAAGTTTCGGGCAGTTTGAAAAGAAAAGGCGAAACTATATGGTAAGTCGTTCTTTGTAAATTATAAAGCTTTCAACGCTGCATTTTGTAATATATTTTGTTATTGACAATGCGTTAGATAACGAAAAGATGAGATGGGAAACTTATTGTGTTTTGGCCGCGGGAAAATAAACACATCACAATGGAAATGTTAATAATTTGCTTTTTCGCTTATAGCTTCTCATTTTTGTCATAGTTACTGCAATGTTTCTCTGTGCTATAGAGCAGCCATTCAGAAGTATTCAAATAATACTAAGAGTAGAAATAAGAATCAGAGACGAGCAAGTCAAGTCAAGTCCAAGTCTGATTCGACTTGACTTGACTTGTAAAAATCTCTGGCTTGCCCATCTGTGATAAGAATCATACACAGATGTTTATAGATCTCTGCTATTAATGTATTCGTATTCTTGAACAAGCGTCTATTACAGTTTATTCGCCAACAAATGTGAAAAGTATATAAACTAAATTTAAATGAATCAGCGTTCATTACAAACATTTTTTATGAGAACTCATCAGTTGATAACCGCTTCAGTCAGGAAATAAAGATAGAGATTAAGTGTTGGTCGCTTCTCCCTACTAAAAAGAGTAAAGAGACTTGTTGCAAAGCATGAATACTATTTAAGTCGATGGATGAATTTTATAAAAAGTGAGCAGAAATGAACTATGTGGTACTATGCGTTTACCGCTAGCCCGGGATAAATCTATCGTGCAATTTGTAAGCTATCCATATTGTTTCTTCTTCCATAGCGTTTTGCTTTCTTTCTTTTTCATTTGTTTTGGTTGATTCTGTATCAGTGCAAGTGTATTTGAACATCGCAATAAGCAAAACATACACTGAAAAAAATGAAGGTGTTCGACCAAACCCCTCAAAAAGGTTTCGTAGGTGCCCAAAAGTCTCCAAATGGGTCGACATGTTGAAAAAAACTACTTTTCACAATCTGCAAAACCAAAAAAAGATCAGTCGGCGGGTACACGCACCGAACCATCGTCACGGAACCTTTTTAAGTTTCGTACGATTCCAATAAAGGTTCGTCACATAATACGGAACCTCAAGGTTTCGCACTATGGTTTTGTACGAATCTACGAAGGTTTTGTATTTTGCGACGAAACCTTATTGGGGCCGTGCGAAACTTAAAAAGGTTCCGTGATGATGATTCGGAGCGTGTGCCCGCCAACCGATCCTTTTTTGGTTTCGTAGATTTTGGAAAAGCAGTTTTTTCAACATGTCGACACATTTGGAAGTTTTGAGCATCTACGAAACCTTTTTGAAGGGTTTGATCGAATACCTTAATTTTTTTCAGTGTACTAAAAATGAAATTAATTCCTAGCTATATTTCTTAATTTATTCTGGGCTATTTCTTTCCCTACTCGATTGAAAGCCTAACTCTCATTCTTTTCTTGTCGGCAATTAATTCTGAGCGCATGCATTTTATGTAGAATGTTATGCTTATCCGCTCGCAACGAGTAATTTTTCATCGCATTACTTGAAGTACAAGATAAATCACATTTAAGTAACGCTAAACATATAAAAATTGAGAATAAAAGTTCCTTATTTATTTATTTTCTTCATTACGGTGAAGTTTATCGAATGTATTTGCAAGCAAATGCAAGTTAAAAGACTGTTAGTGGAATCCCAGTTAGATTAAATTGTGAAATACGATGGAGCGTCCCAGGTCAAAACGTGCCTATCAAATCCGGTCGGATGCGATCCCACCCTCTTACTGTTTATGATTAGATTCCGAGTACGATTGGAACTAATAAGATTCGACAGGAGCATAGCTATTCCCACTACCCAGATTTAATCGGCCCCCGCGAGCATACATCCAACAGGAACAACCGGCAGATAGATGTAAGAAATAACTGGAACGTGCTGTACCTTATTCAGCATAATCGTTAGGCTTCACTGGAAGCAACATTAATAAATAGTTTGATTTTGAACTGTTTTCAGCATCGTTCTCTAGGAGAAACCAACCTCAACAATGACCATGACCCTATCTATATCCTATGCAAGAGGAATCAAGACACTTTGACAAATAGAATTAATCATTGTAAACTGAGCAGATAATTCGTTCAGTACTAAGCTATGTATCCGATTTATAACAGATACCCTTTGAGATTAAATCACACATAATTCACCTGACACCAGAAATCTGGATTACTCTCCAAGACCTATACATAGGGGTGAATTGTGTAATTCTGGTGTAATCTATGGTAATCCAATGGGAATATGGAGGAATCCGTGATAATCTTGATGAAATATGATGAAATTCGAGTGAAATCTGATGGAATCCAGACCGAGTCTTGTTAGTTTTTTGTATAATATAAGGCAATCCATATGAAATATGATGGAATCCATGTGCACTACGACGTCATCTAGGTGAATGATGGTGAGATTACGGGTAATCTAATGAGGTATTTTGCATATTTTTGTAAAATGTTGGATGGATTTTTCTTTTTCCGGTGCAATGCGGTCGGATTGTGAGAATGTCCGATGCTTTCCTGTGGCTATTATCCGTTTAGGTCAGGGCGTTATTCGGTCACTGGTTCCAGTCGTATACCTCCCGATCGAAATTGTGTGGGAATCCGATGGTGGATCCGATAGATTCCGGTCCGAAATATAGGACGGATCGATTCTCCTGAGAAGCTGCTAACATAGATTAGGGATGAAAAATATGGGGAACTTTCGGCTGAAAGTATTTGCATAACAGTTTTTTGATAACATAGACGGTAAACAATCGAGAGAAGAGACTCACAAGAAGAAAATTTATGGTAGGCTTTCCTGAAATTGGCATCGAATACAAGCCATGAGAACTAACAGAAGATCGCTAATGAGACGGCATACAATTGCAAACGAGAGGCTCAAGCTCAGTGCATGTCTGGCGTTAGTTACTATCATACAGAGTGTCAACTGAAGTAAAGAACACAGAATCTTTTCTTCTGTTGATTTATTTCTCCAGCTACTAGGTTTTTTTGCACAAAGATTTTTTATCTGTCTATACTATAAAAGGTCTGAAAAATTAAACTCGATAGGAAAACTCAAAATTTCGAGTTTACTTCATGCATTCACAATTCCTGATCAAAATCACTTTATATTTTATTCTGAATCATACTTTCATATAGATAACCCGTTTCTACAGTGACAAGAAGGAATTAATTAATAATTAGTTGACTACTACTCAAATAATTAGTAGGTTATAATTAACTCATCAACCTCTCCCCCCCCCACAATTAGTGACTCCAACTAACTAATTTGCCTATAAATTAACGGCTCCTAGTTAACTAATTATGGGTAATCTTAGTAATTTTTCAGTTAGGAGTAATTAAGCGATTATGGATCTTAATTACACTGAAGAAAAATAAGATGTTCTACCAAAACCATAAAAAAAAGTTTCGTAGATGCTCAAAGCTTCCAAATGTGTCGACATGTTGAAAAAAATGGTTTTCAAAAATCTGCGAAACCAAAAAACGATCGGTCGGCGGGCACACGCTCCGAACCATCGTCTCGAAACCTTTTTAAGTTTCGCACGGTTGCAATAAAGGTTCGCCAGAAAATACGGAACCTTGAGGTTTCGCACTAAGGTTTTGTACGAATCCATTAAGGTTTCGTATTTTGCGGCGAAATTTAAAAAGGTTCCGTGATGAGGGTTCGGAGCGTGTGCCCGCCGACCGATCGTTTTTTGGTTTCGCAGATTTTTGAAAACCATTTTTTTCAACATGTCCACACATTTGGAAGCTTTGAGCATCTACGAAACTTTTTTGATGGGTTTGGTAGAATACCTTATTTCTTTCAGTGTGAGTGAATAGGAGCGAGACATATGTGGCTTTGTTCTGCAGAGCCAGAATCAGAGGTACTGTAGTAATAAGTTATAACATCATTAGTTATTACTTATTTCCAGTATTTGTAATGTGCCATTTCTAATGCAAATTAATATTAGATGCAAAGTAACTACATATAAATTTGATTTTAAACTAGCATCTAATTAAGTTGAGACTCATTGATGTAAAACTCACCGAACTGGTTAATATTGAATTTTTCTACTCGGGCATTGTTATGATCGGCGACATAGAGATTGCCCTGTAAATCGAACGCCAAACCGATTGGGACTGCCAGTTGTTGCGATTGTCCCGCTAAAGCATTTCCACCAACAATAACACTTCCTTCTCTAGCATCTTTCATCCAACGCATGATTCGATTATTCCCTTGATCAGCTACATAGACAGTGCCTAACGAATCGACCACGACTCCTCGTGGTATTGATAGTTGCGTAAGACTATTTCCTTCTCCAAGACCACCAGCTACGATAATGCCTTGTTCTGCACCTACCATCCATTTCGTCACACGATTATTTCCCCATTCAGACACGTACACTGAACGATCTTGGTCAACGAATACGTATCCTACGCCAGAGAGTTGGTTGAGACGATATCCCTTCCCATGGCCACCTGCAACCACTGTTCCTTCAAACTCTCCTCTTCGATATCGTGTTACTTTAGCTTTTCTGTCATCACCGACATAGAGAGATCCATTCTTATCCATTGTCAAAGCCTCACAGTTGATGTTTGAAATGATCGTTTCTCCAGTTTTTCCATTTCGACGAGGCCATCGAACGACTCTGTCATTTCCGGCATCGCAGATGATGAGACTATTTGTTTCTTTGTCTAAAATCACATCTGTTGGGTACGCCAACTGATCATTGGCATTTCCTNTTTTTCGTAATCAACTCTTCTATGTAGCCCTCCTCTCAGGCGCGGTAGAAATGTTTTCTTCATTTTGGCCTTTGACCCCGGCTCTGACACAAACGGACAAACATACAAACTATTTTTTTCGTATGACCCTCCTTTCAGTCGAGGGATCTATATTGAAGGAGGTATGAGTGAACTAAATCGAAATTGGACACCTGGATCCGATTACTCATTAGCTCATGATGTACGAAATCCACAGAAAGTTTCATACGAAGATTGTTAGAAACGATTTTCGCTTTACTGAGCTCAAAAATGCTGAAAACAAATGTACGAAACTTTTAGGGTGGAGGTTTGGAATCCGCAGCTCCATGGTAACTATTCCGATAGCATCACAATTCATACTTTCTTCTGTAGACACAAGCGCTATCGGAAACCGTTACCATGAAAATGCAGATCCCTAATGAAAGCATCCTTAGAGCAAAAGAAAGTTGACGATAATGAATGCTGATTGGTAATTTTATTTTACCGTAGGCCGATTACAATAAAATTTGCGATGGAAAATATTGTGGCTGATTTTGTAGTTGTTGGAGGTGGTACTGCTGGATGCATACTAGCTGCAAGGCTAGCTGAACATGGCCTTGAAACTCTGCTATTATCTAGTGGTTCAGATGATACGTCAAACCCATTGATGAACCAGAAATCACAGTTTTTATCACTTTTAAAAGCTACTCATTTCAAACATTATCTACCTCATATGCCATTACCAAATCTGAATAATCGAACATTGAATCTTATCGTTTGGAATAGTCTTGGAGGAAATAGCATAAACTGGGGTGGGCTAGAGCGATTGACAGAAACCGAGTGTAATTTGCTTGTTAACGCAAGTGGTGATCCATCATTTTCCGTCGAACATATGTTAACATATTATAAAATGGTTGAAAACTTTACAACAACAGCACCATTTTCACTCGCTGGATTTCACGGTAATAATGGCCCAATACAAATAACACATATTAATGAGCCTGGATTCAGTGATGTATGGAAGAAGGTCGCTGATGAACTCGGTGAAGCTTTCAGCGATGATCTTGTAGGTGCTATTGATTACGGTTTTTCCTTTGAGCCATCATCGTTCAAAAATGGACTAAGAAGCTTCAGTGCTAACGAATATTTAATTCCTGCTTTGAATAAATATTCGAACCTTACTCTAATAACAGGCGCGACCGTAACCAAATTCGAAGTGAATGCAATAACTAAGCAAATTGACAATCTCTTATTCGTCTCCTCAAATGGATGTTTTCGCGCTATTGCTCGAAAAGAATACATTTTGTCTGCTGGTGCATTTTTCAGTCCTCATTTACTTATGTTGTCGGGCATTGGCGATCCGGATGTTCTTGAACAAAATAATATACCTGTAAAGCATATTTTAAGACAGGTTGGGAAAAATTTGACCGACAATGGCTTTATCGAACTGGAATATGAGGCAAAAGACTTTGTCATTGGTCAATGTATACCGGTTGCTTTGATCAATACCCGAAAGCGAACGACCACAATGAATCCTGATTTGTTTTTCGTTCTAAACATGCATCAGGCAGTGGGAAAACTGCATGTATCCATCTTCAATGCTTCGCCAAGATCACCCAGCGGGTCTATTTCATTATATAGTTCCAATCCACTTGTACCCCCAAAGGTAACTTTAAATTACCTTGATGATCAAAAAGACATTGAAACATTTATTGATGGTATCAATTATGTACGACGAATGATGTCGACAAATGCTATGAAACACTTTGCTCAAGTAATCGAGACTTTGCCAGGAAAAGAGACGAACTTGCACATGTATATTCGAGACAAATTATTACCCTCTGGTCATTTTGTCGGTACATGCTCGATGGGACAAGATCCACAGACATCAGTGGTCGATAAAGATTTCAAAGTACATGGAATCAACAATCTTCGCGTGGTCGACGCATCAGTATTTCCCGCAGGTTTTGTTTCAAAAAAAGGTCCTTGTTTAACCGTCTATGCTTTAGCAGAAAAGGCAGTGAATCTCTTGAAACAACAGTATTTGTGATAATATTTTCTTCTCCTTATATTATAATTTAGGCTTTTCTATGAAATACAAATAAATCTTTTAGTGGAACAAGTTTGCAAGACATCTGCCTGCGATGCATACTCTAAGTAAACCTTTCGTCTTTCGTAGGTACTTTTTAAATATAACCATTTCACCGTGCGTATTGATAAGAAACTTAAAGTAAAATTTGCATAATGTTCTTCTTAGAGGATAAGTGATTTGCAAATATTTCTTATAACGCGTCTACAGTTTATAGGCGATGGATTGAAACAAGTCTAAAGGAAAAATTTAGTTTTGGATGAGAATCATGCACAAGTTTAGTCAGTATCTGGCGAATCCTTTCGTGACTAGTCTGTTTGATTGATTTATTCACACTCGATAAGTGATAATAACAGCATAGAAAAGTATCAGGGAACAAATAAAGAAACCTAGCTTCCACCTATTACTATTTAAGAGTACGAAAAAAAATTAATGTAAGTTTAATATCCAAGCAAATGAAGAAGTAGGTGCTGAAATAGATTTATCTACTCGAAGATCATATGGGGCAGGATTTGAGTCGGTTTTTTAGGCTTTTTAGAAGTTGCAGAGCATTTTTTGAGAGAGAATGACCTGTGTAGTGAATATTTCGACAACAAGCAATTTTTTGCCGCTAATATCGACACGCCATTACAGAAGTAATATAGAATCTCTTAGTGGAATTCCTGCACAATAACAATGTGAAACATGAAATAGCCGTTGTAAGTTCATCTCATACAGGAGGTAAAGAGAAGACGAATTTTTCTTCTCTTTGATCTCGCACGTCCCCTTATTTACTTTTATTCATCCTCTGATACAGAGGAGTAAGTCATCATTTTTAAACACTGGCAGCTCATATTAGATGCCTAATAAAAGAGAAGCAGATACAGCGGCCAAACTTCGTCAGAGTTGTGATAAACAAATTAAAGCAAGACAATTAACTTCACCAACATACACATCAACTAATGAATCACAAGGTATGGCAAAATCACAAACAACTAGAGAAAACCAATTGAAATTTACAATCTCGCTTCTAATAGTAGATGGTGTGAGATTAAACAAACTTGAATTAAATGATATGATCACAAAATACTTATCTGATGCGTCGACCACGCGAAGATTGTTGATTCCATGTACTTTGAAATCTTTATCGACCACTGATGTCTGTGGATCTTGTCCCATCGAGCATGTACCGACAAAATGA
>CAJNOJ010000549.1:0-47125 GCA_905250025.1 Adineta ricciae
TTCTATGAACTCTAGCTGCAAAATGAGAGTTTATATAGTGTTAAAAAGTCATGAGTGCCATCGTCAAAAGGAATGTCACAATCGTATACCAACATGGTGCAATGACACGTTATTGCACAACCTTCACATTACTTTTAGTGCGTGTACCAAGTGTGTGAATATCTGATCTGTATTGAGATCTTAGTGAGATCGAAGATGATCACTAATATCCTTTGATTTGATTTAATAGTTTAAGTATCAGTACATATTGGCGAACACATATTTGGATAAAAATCAATTATGACATCTATGTTATTGTCGTTCCATGGTATAACGAATATGTATATACGAGATGTATATTTGATATATATAGACGGGCAATGACGCTTACGAAAAGTTTACTATACAGGAATTCTAGGTTAACTCACGATAACGAGATAATTGAAAGCGCGAAAATATTTGTTTGCATTTTGAAATGTATTACTGTTGTACAACTTCATATTTATTCGTTAATTCACTGCACATAGTGTGAGTAGCAACGGTCTATTTCTTTGAAAGTATTTACTGTTCTTCTAAATCGAACCTAAACAGTGAAATGAACGAACACAAAGCATGATGACGTTTTTCTATCCTTAACAGAGTCTTTATTTAGTTCGATGAGCTGCGTTATCGGAAAATTCTCCAGGATATCTCTTATGTTGATGAATCTCATGTTTTCTTCATTTTCGCGGGAAATTGAAATTTCTTTTAATTCTAATACTTCATTTCGTATTCAATTAATGTTAAACCAGTGTATATACAAATAGAAAAAGAAGTGTAAACTAATCCTTACATATTCCATATGCTCATCGAATAACTATTCTCCTTCTTATTTTCGTTTGGTATCATAGTATCCCATTCTTTATTTTCTTCGATATCTTGCCAATTGATCACCTATGCAAATACTACACAATCTTCACTTTTAACGTTTACGCTCCCACTGGAATATTCAATCTTGTTTATGTCGTACCAATGAGAATATTAGTGATATTTTGAATTTTAACCTATTGAAATATAAAACGAATACAAAATCTCACTGAACATAAACTTGATCGTCAATTAAGAAAAGCGATCATAATGCAAATTATAAACGCCCTACATACATATTGAGGATACAAAAGGTATTCTATATATTTTCCTGTCATTGTACCGTTTTCCCCTCTTGCGGATACGATAAGAAAAACCAATTTCATTTGAAAATACAAAACAAAAGAACACTTGAATGCAGATTAAGATCATGTTGAACTCTTCAACAAAATCTCTTCATTATGAATGAATACATTCAGCAAATGATCAAGGCTCAGTTTATCTGTTTATAACAAAATGAATAATTTCTTCTTGACATGATCACTTATCATTACTCTCAACAATAACATGTTGACGTCATTGTTAACAATTTGTTATAATTCTGAATTATACGTTTGACTTTCCTCACATATATTCTGTGAAAAACTCCTACTAATAATTTAATTAAGCTTTTGATACTCATAATCGACGTCAGGTGGACTCATTATGCATTTTAATTGCTTTATTGCTATTTTTAAGGTATGATTAGGACTTAGTTGTTCAATTGGGTTTTATCGACATGACTTAACATCGTTAATTATCCGTGTCTAATGAAAGCATCTTCAAAAAATTACCTTGATCATTTGAAGCATCTACGTAAACAACAACGACCTAAAACCTCACTAATTAATGTATCTAAATTTCTAAATGTACCTTTCTATACAACAAACACTCGTTTGACTAATAGCGCATGATAATTATATTAAATATTGTCTAATGAACTCCAATACCCTATCCTATATAGAATGGCAAGACTTTCTATTTGCTTATAAATATGATTTATTAATTATCTCTTCGTATGAAATATTCGACACGATTTTCTCCATCGTACACAACAAATAAGAAAACAAATTAGTATAACGACTAGAAATTGTTTAGGATGCGCGTCAATTCGATTGATTATGTAGCCATCAAATAAATGCCAAGATCGTCCAGCATCGTGATAAATATACTGTGATAGTTCATCTTTGGATAAAATTAATAATCTTTGATCACGGTAATTTCGAAGAATATTTGTTAAATAAATTGATCCGGTGGCAAATACTTCTAAGTATGGAAGAACATAAATTTGATTGAAGAATGATTTTTTATGAATATTTTCCAGAATATGTGAAAGAATCGATGAATTCTGTTGACTAATCATGAAATGATTAACTAAACAAGTATCTGATGATGATCTTCCAATGATAAAAGAAACATTTTGACGAAGAAGTTCTTCGAGATTTGTTCCATGTGGATAAACATCTAAATCAGCATAAATACCACCATGAGAATGAAGAATAATTAATCTCGCTAGATCAGCTCGTTGAATCGAATAAAGATATGACTTATAAACTGGATATAAAAATTCATATTCAGCTTTTAAAATTAATTTTTCGATTTGTTCATCAGTCCATAAATTGATTACATATGTAGGAAAGAATCTTTTCCAGACATGCTGAGAATTATTAATTGGATACGAAGATAAATCATTGGTTTTCCACATTTGATGAATAATCAATGGAATTGTTTGACTTGTGTCATTGAATCGCTCATCTATCGAATGGGTATTAATTCCACACAATAAATCATGAATTGTAAAGGAAATTAATATCATTTGCCACAAGCATAAAACCGTAATTAATACTGAGAAAAAAGTTAATAGAAACCGAATTTTTCTTCTGAAGAACATCACGTTTTTACTATGAAAACCTTCACTTTTCATTTATTCAACACTTGTCCTTTTTTTTTCATGAGAACTGATAAGAATCATCTTGTCTTTTTCTTGCAACAATCGCTTTCATTTCTAAGACAAAAAATTCCAATGTCAAATGATAAGCGAATCAGGAAAATCCGATGGAAAACACATGTAAAACGAAAGATGTCGTTGATGAATCATCGAATACGATTAAGAAACGGAGATTAGGTTTGGTTCATTGACGCAACGTTTATAAAACCGTAGGTTTACATGTTCTCACAATGGGCTATTATAATAATGTCATGGAAATTGTTAATTTAAAAATGAAGTCGATCTGTTAGACACGATGAAGGATTATGTTGACAATGATTATAAAAGAACCGTCTTGCTTTTGAAACTATTAACATAGAGAAACTTAGTTGTAGAACAAGATGATGTTTTTGAGAGAAATGTAAAGTGCACAGAACGACATTTAAAGAAAATCTCCCGTAGTTTTCCTTTTATTCATGTATTTTCACTCTTGTTTTTGTCATAATTAAGAAAAGAATCCTTTGACTTTCTCGTACTTTTGGATAACAAAATAACAGATTCACGTCTGAGCATAAACTCGATTACCTTCAATAGGAAAAAGAAAACGATTGAATGATATGTCAGAAATCACGTTTAATCGGATGAGAAATCTTAAATAAGAAATCATTCTGAGTAGATCACAATATCTTTTCGTGTTTTTATTCAAAGAAAAACCGATATGTCATCCAATATATCAATAAATCATTCTCACGTGTTAAATTCGAACGACGCATCATTTTGGAGTCAACCAACACCGGTGAATTGTGATATCATTCGAATATTTGGAATTTATTTATGCATATCATCGTTTCTCGGTGTTATGATCAATGGTTTATTGCTTCTAAGTTTTATCCGACATCGACAACTCCGTTCACCACCAAATATCTTCGTCATGTTCATCACCGGAATGGGTCTACTTGCTTCGTGTACACTACTACCATTAACAGGAACATCATCCGTTTATTGTCAATGGTTGTATAGCCGTGCCGGTTGTTATCTTGACGGAATCATCGGATTTCTATATGGATGCGCAAGTGCTTACTTACTATGCGCAGTTAGTATCAGTCGATGCTACATTATTGTGCGACCATTGAATGCAAAGAAAGTGACTGTAAGTGAAAATGTAAAATAAATGAGACAGTGAAAGAAGATTCATTTAGGTTGGAAAATCAATTATTGCTTCTTGTGTTGTTGTTTTCATCAGTTTTCTATGGACAATGATGCCGCTGCTTGGATGGAATGAATATACAATGGAAGTAAGATTTTGAGTGAAAATTGATTAGTTGATTTTATGATTTGATTTCAGGTTGGACGAACTTCATGTTGTATAAGTTGGTATGATCGTCGTCCGTCTTACATATCGTTTACTATTGTCATATTTATATTTATTTACTGCGTTCCATTACTTATTCTTATTGGTACAAATACAATGGCAATGATCGGCCTTCGACGTATGAGGGAAAAACTCGAACGAGGAATTCAACAAAACTTCAGTCGAAAACGAATTGAAATGGAACGACGGCTTATTAAAAGTAAATATTTCTCTATTAACATGACATACGTCATCAATTCATCTAGGTATTACAATAACAACATGTGGCTTCTTCGTCACATGGACGCCATATTCAGTAGCTGTGTTAACATCAATCTTTCTAGGTGAAGATTATGGTACACCACCTATCATAACATCAATTTCATCCATATTCGCTAAATCATCCGTTATCTGGATTCCATTACTTTATATTAAAACGTCCACACATTTTAAATTTGGTTTCGTCAATCAAAATGTATTAGATGCAAACGGAGCAACCAATCGAGTCGGAAGCAACGAGGGAACAAGAGCTCGGGCTAACATCAACAACTCGTTGCATATGGAAACAATGCAATAAAGTCTATGTTCAAATTAAAATTCATAATCAATTATGAAAATAAAAGTTTATGTATAAAAATTCGATCTCTATCGACTTGATTATGATCAGTATGATTGTTGATCGAATGAACCTATTTACTGATGAACAAATTGCACTACCTTCCTATACAAATACTTCAATCTGATATCATAACATCGAAAGCTTTTGGTATTTTTGTTATAGTTTAAAGTTCTTCGCTGACACACTAACTATATAAAGAAAGAAAAAGCTATCCTTTTGTATCATGTTTACCGTAAGTGAACAGTTGAAGCATAAATCATCAGATTCCTTCGAAGCGTAATGATCTTTTAGAAAAAGCGGTCAAACAAGTCTTTGATATACTAATAAAGCTAAACAATTAATTCTTTGTTTATCGATTAAATGATTTGCTTTGATTATTCCGATCGATGTTAATCTTGCCTTTTATATTCGAACATGTTTCTATACGTTATCGATAAAAACATATATATATATGAATGTGAATCATCATTTAAAGACGTTTGCGAATAAGGTGATGCATCTAAATTAAAGAAACGATCTGTATTTTGATTTTTGTTGAAATCATATCGGACTATCTACTCTAAATAAAATCGTTTATTCGCAGCTAAGAAGTTAAATTTTTGATCAATCATTAACATAAAAAAAAAAGTTAGTGTTATAAAAGCATTATTTCTGTCTGTATATGAAAAGAAAACAACCTGAAAGTTAATATTGATTTGGATTATTTCGATATTCAAGTGAGATTTCATATTGAAAAATGTGTTCACTATTCGCTTGTAATTCTTCTCCGATGATTTGTAGACCTTCGCCGATACTTTCAATTTTATCTTGCTTATCACCTTTGGGAATAGTAGTAAACTTCGCGGAGGAAATAATTTCTTTATATTCATATTTGACCGGTTTGGATTTACCATTTCGAATGGTTAATTGAATATCATAGGATGCAGATTCTCGTTTTTGTGACAAGACTTTCACTTGACGATTAAAACTTACATCGGGATCATCTCCGCAATCTAAATCTTGTTTTTCACCTTGAGAGAGATCAGTTAGTTGAGCTTGCCCAACGACTCGACCATCTTCACGGATAGTAACCGTGCCTTTGGGAAGAAAACTATCGGATTCAATACGATATTTTCTTTGGAATTTGCCTTTGTGTGTTTGTTCTTGAAAGTAATTCTGTAAACCGGCGTACTTTTCTAATTTAATCACTGGTTTAACAAATGGTAATGAATATGTTGATTGTTGAATAAGAACAAATGGTTGATCAATGGAATACCAATAAATACCGGCTAATTCACCTTCAGCTTGAATTGACGGAGATGGAGCAGAACGACAATCACAGCAGCAACATGATTTCATACAACAGCGTCTCATAGGTGCCGATCGATGTGAATGTTGAAGATGAACATCTCCACCGAATAATTCCGTACGTTTGATTTGATAATCACGTTTCGTATTATTCGTAATGTCAGCCCATGCTTCAAACGAATGGTCTGTTGATTCAACTTTAAGATTATATCGTGATGACCAATTAATTCCTTGAAAAATCAAATTTGACTGAAATACTCCTTGAAAATGTTGTCTTACCATTGATTAAATAGGAAAGAAATGCATCGCCTGGTTGATTTAAAGCAAATGTTACTTCAGTTCCTTCTTCTTCAGGAATATGTACATATTCAAGTTCGTGATTTTGTGCACGAATGAATCTTCCAGTTTTGACATCTTTTAATAACAAATCATTTGCACGAATCACTTGACATTCGACTGGTGTTTCATGTGGTCGACGAATAAACACTGTTTGACCTTCTAAATTGTTCGCTTTTGTCACACTATTTTGACTGAGAACATCAATTCCTTCGACATTGAGACTTCCTTGGACAATTTGATCATAAACCTCACGTGGAAAATACATTTTGAAGTTCTAAAACAAAATACAGTTGGAAAACATTCTCATCGATTTTGTTTCTTACTTGAGGTGCATGAAATTTTTCACGAATCTCAGTAAATGATGGATAAACACGAAGTTCGGTGAAAGAAGGAAAGATTTTATCTTTATCTTTCTCATTGTTCGAATTTGAAGCCATTTCGAGTATCTAAAACAACGAAATCGATTTCATAGGGTCGCAAATCCATAGCTGCCAATGAATAATATGCAGTCTTTTCTCTTTTCTTTGTACCTATTAGATATCAGTAGAAGAAAGAACATCGACTGATTTGTTGGACGAAAAATATTTTTCAAAAAAAGAACACGGAAAAAAATGTTCTTGTTATTTATTAATTAACAGTGCATGTCAACCAACACTGCAGATCATCATAAAACTAAGCCAATAATGTGTCATTCTATCAAAGAATAACGAACGACATCTATAAAACAATCCATAGTTAACCAAATGGAGGTCAATGTCGATGGCGAAGCGATATGTTTACTTGAAGTGAATCTCACAAGAAAACATGATTAGTGACGATATTCGTTTAGGAGATATTATCACAGAAGATGATAATGGTGATATAATTCTTATTGGTTTTCCATATGACGAAGGTGTACGAAGAAATAATGGACGAGTAGGTGCCAAATCGGGACCAAATGCATTTCGACAACTATTAAAACGAACAGGAACTGTGGTTAATGCTGAATACGATGATTTAGATATTCGAAAGTATGTGAAAATATCCGATGGTGGAAATATCAATGAAAATCTAAGTTTAGAAGAAGCACATCAACAATTAGAAGAACGTGTTACTCATTTGATTAGAAATCAAAAAATTCCATTTATTGTCGGTGGTGGAAACGATCAATCGTATCCAAATGCATCGGGTTTATTGAATAACTCAAAATCGGTTTATGTTATTAATATCGATGCACATCTCGATGTTCGGCCATTGAAAGAAGGAAATAAGGCACATTCCGGTTCACCTTTTCGACAATTGATTGAAGATGAACGATTTCATCAAAATCCTTCTAGTAGGATAAAACAACTTTTATATTTATGAACGCTTTTTCTTAACTCTAGATCGTTTCATTGAATTTGCCAGTCAAGGATCTCAATGTTCGATTGAACATGTGAATTATCTTCGTTCAAAATCTCCACTAACAAATATTATTTGGTATCAAACCATTCGTGATGATCCCTTGACACCGTTTCAATCAATAATCAAATCAGCTGAAGAACAAAATTGTGACATTTTCGTTTCATTCGACATCGATTCAATTATTTCTGCATCTTGTCCTGGTGTAAGTGCACCGGCAAGTGTTGGTCTTTCTGCTCAACAAGCTTGTGATCTTGCATTCATTGCTGGACAGTCGTTCCACGTAAAACTAATGGATATGAGTGAATATAACCCACTTGTCGAGGAATATCGAACTGGAAAACTAATAACGTTGATTTTTTATCATTTTATTCTTGGACGGGCAAAAGCAATTCGTGATTCGCAATAATAATCGTGTCTTTCATTAACATTCTTCTTTTTTTCAGATATAAAGATGCTTTCATCAACGTTTCGTTTTCTAACACGAACATCAACGTTCATACGACCGATGATGACCACTCTTGCTCGTCGTTCACTCTCCTTCAAGCCAACTCTTGTCAATCTCAATGACAAACATCGTCAATCAGCAATGATCATCAACCATATTCCAGTTCGTCAATCACATGTTCATTACACCTATCCCATGATCGAAAGTCGTGTCATGCTTGTCTTACGCTTATTCGATAAGATCGATGGCAATGCTTTACAATTGGATTCAAAGTTTGTCCAAGATCTTGGTCTTGATTCGCTGGATATTGTAGAGATTACAGCAGCATTAGAAGATGAATTCTGGACGGAAATTCCTGATGTGGACTCGGATCATTTTCTCACACCTCGTCATATCATTCAGTATTTGTGTGACAAATATGATGTTTATGAGCATGTGGAACCCATTTCAGCTGGAAAAGAATACATGGAAGAAGCGAAAGCAGCAGATGAACGAGCACATCATCACTAGACTAAGACGTTTTCTTTACTCTTCTTCTTTTCTCCTATAGATTTTGTTGATAAGTCATCCCTGTTTTTTTTTCGTCACAACAAACGATTTTATTATGAAAATGTTGCTGAAACATATGTTGAATTACATGATGAAATGAGAATTGAAGATTCGACGAGATCATTGCCGATGCAACATAATAGAATAAATGTTGCTGCCATCGCAATGGCGAGGATAGCATTTGAATATAGAACAAATATTATTCTAAGGCAACGCATGAGCTACTTGCTGAAGATCTAACGAGATACTATTAAAATACAGAGCAGAACTTACTTTGATATGTGTCTTGTATTATTTTCTGCTCGTTGACCGGTTTCGAATAAAAATCTCATAGGAGATTGTTTTGTACTGCAGTTACATCAGTGGATGACTTCTGAATTTTGAAAACATTGCCGAAATATGATCGTCATTGGATAAANAGTGCTCGAATTCAGGTGCTCGAAAATCAATTGGAGCACGAAAAAAAGAAAAACTTAAGTGGCAGTGAAAATTCAGATGCATCGCAAGACAAAATATAAATCACGTGGACATGTGTTTGTCATTATTGTAGTTTTTTTTTGTAGATTTTGTTTATGTGACAATTAAGATAAATTAGTTATGAAACTTATGAGAAAGAATTTGAAAATAAAAAACGTTTGATTCCTATCTCGAAAGAATATTTATACAGAAATGATGTTTAAATATAATGAAAAGAATGTACAGTTCCGAATGGCCTTATTAAACACGTCGAAACAGTTACATTTACTTGTTGTCTTCAAACTAATTATTTTCATCATTCATTTAGTTCGTGAATATCAAATGAGAATAATAGAAGACATTCTAACTAACCTCCCAAAAATGGCTCAACATGTTCCCTCATATTCTCGACGCAGTATACAACCTTGAAACGATCGAAAAGTGAGATGATTTACTTTTTGTCTTCATTTTTTATCCAAGAACCAGAATAGAACTGGGTAAATTCTAACGATTGTACTGGGATTGAGTAAATTGCTTTGAATTTCAGCAAACCAGATTTAAGATCCAAGTCATATCATTCTTGTTCAGATTTGTTCGTGTAAACAACGTGAGATCCTATGGAAAAACTTCGCTGTATATCGATAAGGTTCGTGGAGTTTTACAAGTTTCATTGATTGTTCGTGGAAGTTCGTTTCTCTAGAACATGATAGGTTCGAGAGGAAGAAGGCGCTCTACCTCCTCAATACTTTTCATACAGACTGCACTGCATCGACTACTGAATGATAATAAGATCCAAGATTCTATGACTATAGGTAAATGTGCATGAAAATGATCTCCACTCACCAGCACCTACGTCCTGCAATAAATTAGATGACGATTGTGCAATAACGTGTTATTGCACAATCGCTACACTGTTGTGGTGACATTACTTTTCATAATGGAAAACATACCCATGTCTTTACTATATAAGTGTTCATTTTTCTCTTCATCACAATGCATCTTATAGTAAAAATAGAACTTTGAGATTATCTATCTTATTCTATTATTAAAATATGGTTGCCATAACTCGAGCCACTTTAGCACGTCAGCTACAATCATCAAATGTCAAAATTACTAACAAACATTCTGGAAAAAACAAAATTACCAAAAAGAAGACAAGAACAGTTAAACAACGAAAAGCGTTACCGTCATCATCTAGTTCGACTCCCATGCAAGCTAGTTCTATGCCAGTACAGGCATACAATGACGCTAAGGGCAAAAGTAACATTACTGATGCTCTGGCATACGATTGTCATTGGAATCCAGTTGGAAGAGAATACGATCTGGGAAGAGATGGTGCATTCATGGGATTTAGTATTCTGATCGGACAATTCTGTAGTGATCAAACGTTCACTGATGCTGCAATGCAAAAGCCAATTGATGAACTGAAAATGAAAGGGTTCCAAGTCAAGTTTGTCAAAAGTGAAGATGAGTGTATCAAAGAACTTGATTCAAATCAATATCAAGTCGCATGGATCATAAGCGATATGCGCATCAAAAATCGTAATATAATTTCATCTTTGACAAACTTTCATTCGAATGGTGGTGCAGTATTTCTGTTCGCTGATAATACACCATATGTTTCTCATGCGAATGAATTTCTTGGTAAAAAATTTGGTGTGACTGTCGAGGGAGATTACTATGGTACAAAAACATTGACTTATGCAGAGAATGGTCATCAACAAAAAGGACATTTTGGTCAACATGATATCTTCACTGGTGTCAAGAACTTATATGAAGGTGTCACCATCTGTCATCCAGTGTATTCGACCGAAGAGAGTCGAAAAACATTTGTTCCGATTGCAACAGCTAGTGATGGAAACACATGCATTGCTGTTTATGATCCACCAGCAAGTTCAACATCGAATGAAGGGCGAATATGTCTCGATTGTGGATATACAAAGTTGTTTATTAACTGGGATGCAGCAGGAACAGCTCGATACATAGTAAATGCTAGTTGTTGGTTATTGCGAATCGAAAATCGTTTTACTTAGAATAGAATGATACGAACTAGACTATTTTCTTATTGATTGTTTATTTTTGTTTTTGTATAAATAACGTCTATTAAACTGTACATTGTTAAATGACTTGTGATTGTCGCTTGCTCAAAAAATAAAAGATACACTGACTATTAGATAAATAGACAATAACAATACAGCTTATGTACAAAAAATTCTCTTTGTTGGTGATTCTTATATATGAATGAATTTGTTTACAGTGTTTTTTTAATTTTTGAAATGTATCATCTATGATTTGATGAGTTTTTAAGTGTCCTATAGGCAAACATAAAATCTCTGATCATAGAATATTCATTTTTTTATATCCTATAACCTTAAACAGAAGGAAAAATCGAAGTCATCAGACATTTATTTTTGTCTTTGGAATATATTTATATCTTATAGCGATCAGATCTCGTTATAATTCGACTTTTGTCTATAGTAACACGTATTCTATTTCAATTTCCATGCAAGGATAAATGTAGAACATCTACAGTGCTCTAACTCCTAAACTTGCTTCCAAATTTTCGAAGATAAACTCTATTTGATATAGATGTCAGTTATGTACAATCATGTCAAACGTATAAAACGAACTGTTTCTCACGAAATAACACTTTAAAATTTTTTTTAAAAGTAATTAAAATTTACTTAGAATATTTTCTTAAACAAAAAGATTAGTTAGCAAAACAACCAATAACAACTGAAATACCCCAAACGTGGACAGGTTATCTTATTTGTTTAAGTGCAAACTGATTGCAGATTATTGGATATGGTCATACCTCTTTTATTTCGTCGTGTAATTCAACACAAACAATTTCATCTTAATTTGATTGCTCGAAGAATGGCTTCAACTCAATCTTCCAAATATTTAATCTCAAATTCGGCTTACAAACCATTTCTACAAGAATTAGGTTTAGAAGAAGAAAACTTAGGAGTGTTCGATGGTAAATGGTTTGCCAGCGGAGAGGTTCGTCTGGAGTATTTGTTTTTTTCGAAGAAAATATTCTGTTTCATAGGCGATTGATTCAATCAATCCTTCGACAAATGAACCTATCGCTCGTGTTCGCCAAGGTACTATTGAAGACTACAATCGAATTGTTGAATCATCTTCGAAAGCGTTTCAAATGTGGATGAATGTTCCAGCGCCGAAACGTGGTGATATTGTTCGGCAAATTGGCGATGAACTAAGAAAAAATCTTCAACCGCTTGGAAAACTAGTTCAGTTTCGTTTTCTTTTTCATTCGCAAATTCTCTATTATTACCTTTCGTAGATCTCAATGGAAATGGGTAAAATCCTTCCTGAAGGTGTCGGTGAAGTTCAAGAATTTATCGATATTTGTGATTATGCCGTTGGTCTCTCCAGAATGTTCGAAGGAAAAGTTCTTCCGTCAGAACGTAAGTCAACAGATAATCTAATCTATTCTTCTTCCACGTTGAGATTATTTAGGACCTGGACACATTCTTATGGAACAATGGAATCCATTGGGAATTATCGGCATCATTACAGCATTTAATTTTCCATGTGCCGTTTTCGGATGGAATCAAGCGATTGCACTCGCTTGTGGAAATGTCACACTTTGGTAGAGAAGTTCTTCTTGTTTGCTAACCACTGAAATATTCCGATTGAATCTATAGGAAAGGTGCTCCGACAACACCATTGACAAGTATTGCAACGACAAAAATAGTTGAACGTGTTCTCACACGTAATTCTTTACCCGGTGCTTTATCATCATTAATATGCGGTGGAACAGATGTTGGAAAATCCATTGCAGAAGACAAACGAATTCCGCTTGTTTCATTTACTGGTTCATGTCAAGTTGGAAAACAAGTTGCACAAACAGTTCAAGCACGATTTGGTAAAACGATTCTTGAATTAGGTGGAAATAATTGTATCATTATTATGGACGATGCTGATCTTTCCTTGGCTATTCCTGCTGTCTTTTTTGCTGCAGTTGGTACTGCTGGACAAAGATGTACAACTGCAAGACGACTTGTATGATAGAAATCTTTCACTGAAGAGGACATGTTTTCCGATTTTTTGAATTAGATTGTTCAAGAAGGAATTTATGATCAAGTCTTATCTGGTTTGCGTCGTGCATATGAACAGATTGAGTCTCGAGTTGGCGAACCGTTTGAAGAAAATGTTCTGTACGGACCATTGCATACAAAACAATCAGTTCAATTGTATCAACAAGCCATCGAAGAAGTGAAAAAACAAGGTGGAAAGATTTTCTATGGAGGAAAGCTTTACACAGAAAGAAAAGGCAATTATGTTCAACCAACAATCGTTACCGATCTCAAACATGATTCATCAATTGTTCATCAAGAAACATTTGCACCAATTCTCTATGTTCTCAAATGCAAAGTATGGCATATCTTCGACTTCAAATAGAACCTTTCATTCTCTGTTTTTTTTTCAAAAGACATTTGAAGAAGCTGTGAAATGGAATAATGAAGTTGATCAAGGTTTATCAAGCTCGTTGTTCACAACAAACCCGGAACTTCTCTTCAAATGGATTGGCCCAAATGGATCTGATTGTGGAATTGTAATATTTGTTCTTTTTTTTCGTATTTCTTTTGACTTGTGCGTTTTCGTTGATTTAAAGGTTAATGTTAATATTCCAACAAGCGGTGCTGAAATTGGTGGAGCTTTTGGAGGTGAAAAGCATACCGGTGGAGGAAGAGAATCTGGCTCGGATTCATGGAAACAATATATGAGACGATCGACGTGGTTTGTCATATTTTCATTTGTTTAATGAGAGAATTCAATGTTTTCTTTGTTTAGCACAATCAACTATTCGAAACAGCTTCCGCTTGCTCAAGGAATTAAATTTGCGTAAAAACGAGAAGAAGATCTCAACAGTTACATGACGTATTTTTAGATTTTGTTTTTCCATGACCTGATCACGACACTGTTTTGATTTTAAGAAAGATTGAAACTTCATTTTAGATGTTAAGTTGAACTCGAATGGAAAACGTTGAAGATATTGAAAATCTTCTCTCCCTTCATTGGCCACATATCTTTTCTTCTATTGATCCTTCAACACCTATCACTCTTACCAAACTATCTCGATACAATTGGCTCATCAAATGTTCCGAACATCTCTCCTATGTACTTAAATCATCACAAACAAATAATTTAGATCTTGAATTGAAATATCTCACTGATCTAAATCGTTATTTTAATAATGAATATCGTGTTCCTCTTCCTCTTCTCACAATTAAAAATGAAAGACATGTTAATGGTAAATATTGGTTATATGAATATATTCATGGTAAAGTTTATAATGATTGTGATTGTGCACATCTATTCGATGAAAAACAACTGATCTTATTAGCTAAACTTATCTCAAAATATCATCAATTTCTTATTACTAATTCGTCAACATTATCAACAAATAAGAAATCAACAACTCGTGAACATCTTCTCAAAGAATTCAAACAATCCATCGTAGGTTGCCCTTGATGATGATGTGAATCGATGATGTTGTTGTTTATTTAGGATGTGATTAATGAATGTCGAAAAGAAAGAATCGATTTAGTCAATGAATATTATCTTGGATGTTATCCGTTATTGACGCGATTGCTGGAAGAATCACTTTCGAAACAAGAAAAGAGTCATTCGAATCGTAATTATCTTATTCATCGCAATCTTCGTCCATCGAAGATCATCTGGTCATCGAATAATGAAAATGATCAGATCGTTGGCATCATTGACTTTGAAAATCTGAATTATGACACATTATGGCGAGATCTTGCTGTTTGTTTATCAACATTTTGTACATCATCATCACCATCGATTATCACTGATGTTGATCGAATGAGAATATTCATTAGTGAATATATGAAACAAATCTCAGGTGGTGTTGCAAAAGTTTCATCACAAACCGAACAAGAAGTATTTCATTTAATCGTTGATGAGATTATTTTATGTGCTTGTGAAGATTTTACATTTATTTATTGGCAATATCAACATCAAAATGAACTATTTCAAGGTATCAAAGCATTAGAGTTTTACTATAAACGAGCACTGTGGCATACTGAACATGCTTTGAAGAAATAAAGTATTGCTTCCTGTTGTTGATGAGATTGTTTTGTTATTTATTTGAAATTAGATTATTCTTATATGTAAAAAGAAAATACATGAAATTAATAAACTTGATATATCTATGATTTTGTATAAAACATGATGATTTCGATGTTTATAAAGGAACATATTAGGTAAAGTGCTTTGTATGCATATTAGTGAGAGAGAAGTGTATAAATATTTTCTTACAAATGTCTATGGAATATAACACCATGGTATCTTATTAAAGATAAATAAATTCCAATGCTATGCAACCGATCGTGCCCGAAAGCTGCACTATTTCATATTGTGAGACAAGATGTTGGTTTCCGACGTTCTCGGGTGGATCGTCTAGCATGATATTGTCGTCTGGACTCTCATAATATTTTCAACTGACAATCTCGAAACATGACTTTCTTAATCGCTATCCATTAAGTTAATGTTAGATTCACTAACGATTTCTAATTTCATAGCGTCAGCAACCCTTCTTAAGTTGAGTTGTACTCGTTTCCAATTAATATTAAATCAGTCATAAAATATTTTATAACTGTACTGCGTTACCGACGTATTGCTCGCGATAATAATTAGTAAAATATTGTGTATGATTTGCTGTGAATTGAATCGTTAATACGATTTCTCTCGATATTTAAATGATATATAAATGATGAATCCAGTTGATTCAAGCTTGACATTGACTTCATAGCATTTGACTCGATAAAACTTATAGACAACACATTTTTCTTACATTGTACGGCTGCTTTTTGTAGTAGTTTACAGATATCCAATTTATCTATGAAAGTACCTTTTATTTTCCAGGGACGTTCAATAAATTGACAATTTGCTTCGTTAGAATTCTTGGAATAAATGCAGATTGAACTTATTTGAGAAATTTGTTGTATAAGTGAAATAATGTCTGCGGATATCGAATCAGATGCAATTATAAAAACATTTTCTTTCTCGTCATCAGTAACAAAATCGATATACGGATGAAGTTCAAAGAATATACATATATTATTGATAATTTTATGCAATTTTGATATTGCGCTTTCCCAATATGTCTCATTAGTTTGATGGAAATTTTCCTCCAGTCGTACTAAAATACACAAGATCATCAGTATTAAGCGTGTTCGATAAGTATTGATAATGGTATTTAAACGAAGATTCGGAGTCCATCCTGTTCGTGTTCCCTTATTAAAGACTAAGTCTGTTATACCACTCTAATGAATGAATAATCGCAGCGTCATTCTAGTAGATTTTTTCCATTTTGATTCCATTTTTCCTTTTCTTTCTCTTTTATTATTAACGAAATTGATGGAGTGATCTGTTGTATATATTATCGTAAAGTAAACACGAGGATTAAACATCGAATGAGAAAATGTAATTGTACACGCACATCAACATAGTCACACAAAAAATACAATCGAAAAATCAATCAATGTTTCTGAAAGAATGAAGTTTTTGTACGGTTGGAATCATTTCCGATAATATTCCGTTCATCTATGCAATCTATGCATGTGCCCATGTAGATGGGAACGAAACTTATTTTGTTTTTGTGCTGCCATGCGAGAAGCTGGACTCGGTTCTGGCAATGGCGAACATATAACATCAGCAACGTTACCATTTTGTCGTGGTGGAACATTGCCTGATTGAAAATATGTGATGATTACATTGTCGACGCATAAGTTACCTCGCAAGCTGCTGGCATGTGTAGTTCCATTTGTAACTGCAATAAGTCTAGCATGAGGAAAAAGTTCTCGAACTTTTAAACTATCATTCAATGGTAAAGCGGGATCCAGAGTTTGAATGACTAATAGGATATCACCAATGTCTTCACCGTTCACAATCACTGACTTATGTCCATTTTTAGCCCAGTATAAACAAGGTGCACTCCCCCAGGCAATAGGCCAGGTTGTTATAGGAGCCTGTGGATAAACACGCCAAAAGTCTAGTCGAACCTTCTCCCAGTTTCGAGGCGAAGGAGCATCAGTGCACATAGTGAACGAGGAGGCGTCTGCAGTATTTCCCTGTTGAGCGATTAGTTCTAGATATAGTTGTACAATTAGAGTCGCATTGTTTTCGTTCACCAATTCGCTAAGAGCTGCTCCGAATGTTAACCATGATTCTTGCGTATAAGCGACCGGAGAGAATAGATTGGCCCATTCGTATGGGCCAATTATACCATTGATCGGATTTCCTTCTAATTGATTTCGTACTTTAAACCACTGAAATTCGACTTCGCTTTTGGTATTGCCCAGACGGTAGACATTCGTATGTTTTGCTATCCACCGAAAGAAGATTTCCATATTGCGATTAATACTTTCAGGTAAACGAAGATTTGCTGGATACCACACTTTATCGGGATCGATACTTGAGTCAAGAACCATACGTCTCACACGAGTTGGATATAATGTTGCATAGATTTGACCTAGATAGGTACCAGCAGAAAATCCATAATAGTTTATTTGTTCTTGTCCAAGAGCTAAACGAATGCTTTCCATATCTTTTGCAGTATCAACTGTGGTCATATATGGAAGCAATAGTTTATTATTCTTGGCACAGTTCGAAGCAAACGTTTCTGTAATATTCAACCAAATATCTTCTAAGTTTTGAGTCGATGGAATAGGCTCTGGAAGGGGATCTTTGGAAGAAGTAAGTTCACATCTGACGGCCGGTTCGCTGGAACCTACACCACGTGGATCGAACCCAATGAAATCATATGTCTGACTGACTTCTATTGGAAACGCTTGTACTATGAGAACTAGTGGTAAACCAGATTGACCGGGACCTCCTGGATTGAGTAACATAACGCCTTGGAAGTTGTCGTCCAATACTGTATGTTTGATACGTGATACTGCTATTTTGATTTTGGTTCCTTGTGGACGATTGTAATCGAGTGGAACGGACAGAAGACCACATTCAGCTGGTGTCTGGATGAGAGCAGGATGTGTGCAGGGTCCCCACTCTATATTAGATACCGGAATTTGAGGAGTAGTACTTTTGGTTGTGTGTTTTGTACCTACAAGTTCATTGGTAGTCATTCATTGTTCTACATACTTGTATATTATTTACCTGTCTGATGATACCGAGGACGTTCATATCGATACGATGGCGATTTTCTATATTCGTGTTCTGAATATGGCGGCTCTTCACTGTCAGTTTCTTCATCATAATCTTCTTCAGTTTCATATGTCGATTCAATATCCACATATTCTCTTTCTTGTTTTCGTATATCAAAAGATCTGTGTTTTGTTCGAATACCACCACGAAAACCACCGGTAAATGAATCGATGGTTGGTATACCGGCACCATATACTACAAAATCGACAAAAAAATACTCCGAGACTATCAAAGACATTAAACAAACATGGTATTGGTTGAAAATAAGGCATCATGTTAATTGGACCAGTGGGTGGAGCACCACTACTAACTAAACTTGCATAACCAGAAGCAATTAAATCTGCGATGGAAAATCTTCGTCCAAAAAAGTTGATCACTGGTGGTAGAATATAGACTAAAAGAATTATTGGATGACTTTTTAATTCATTGACAAATTAGATTAGTTCTCACCTCCTGATGGTGAGAATATGATTGTTTGTTGCGTTAGTCGATCAACAAATAATGGTATTTGTGGCATGAAACTTAGAAATGGACCTCTCAGTGCTTGAAACAAAATAGAACAACTATGATTATAAGAAAAGGTCCTTAACAATCGAACAAAAACTACATACGAAATCGGTTACGATCATAGCGTGCGACTGGAAAACGATATCGTTCAAAATCCCGTCGATTACTGTGATCAACTGGTTTACGCATATAAATATTCATATGGCCAAGTTTTTCAGGACGATATTCTCTGTGCTACATTATAAAAATAAATCAAAACTTGATGTCTAGTAAACAAAAACGCATTTACATATGAAGAACCGCTGCGTAACTGAGGACTGCCATCGATCGGTATTGATGTTTGGTCGATATCTGTGTCTATAAATCAGATTGTCAATCTTCAATGAACAATATTTCTTTAAAATGATCCAATTCACCTTGATCCTCATGCTTTGTGTGAACTTTGTATTGAAAGACACTTACGGTCACGATGCCACAAACAATCACAAATAACAACATAATTGTATAAAAATATTTGCTTTTTGTCGAATCTGATGATCTAGAATATGAAATATCATTTTGTTAGGATAACTAACTGTGTTGATTAACGTTCTGGTACGAACTTCTTTGTAGAGTCTACCGCCTTCTCAAAACCGTCTTGATATTGTTCATCATTCACAGTCATATATTTTGATGAAAATTGAGAGTCTCTTGATTTATCCACCATAATTTTCGTATCCAGAAGTATTACTTAATTTGTTGTCGAAAATCTCGGTTTATATATTGATGACACTCCGAGGTAGATAAAAGTGTTCTCGATTCTATCGCACTTGTAAACATCGTATGATATGTCATATGATTCTTATTATATGATATTCGTAAGCATAACAAAAATGTGTTCGAATAGACGAAGATAACGCAAAAGGAGAATAAATTTTTAATAGGTAGAAACACGAAATTTGATAAAACATTATCTCGTACAGGTTATTCACATTATTTATTCTAGACACATGAGCAGGTGTTTTATTTTGCTGCTATCATTGTGACACTAAGAGATATTCTTGAAAGCTTTTGCCTTTAGTAAATATTAGTTTTATTCGATGGTTATCACGAACTAACATTCCTTCGATCTGTTGTTATATTTATTCACGAAGATGACTTGCCATCATTTACAAAAATGAATATTTTAAACCGTTATCAGCTATTGTAAATGTATACACACGGTAATATAGTTGAAATTATTAGCAATGGCCAAATTACCGACATGATCGTGAAATATATACGTGGATTTGGCCATTCCCATCGAACAGTTCTCACTTTTGTACTATGATAATAACACGACGCCGTGCGATTGACCTGGAATATAATTGACATGAAATCAGATCGATTTAATATAATCTTATAAAAGTACGCACCGAATTTGGTCCAGGTCCTCCAGATTCTATTGTTGTTGATTCGATTGTACGACCATCGGATACATTATATACGACTTCGTACTTACGCATAATCACACACACTCCACCAGAACAGTCTTTATAGTTTTCAAAAGACGTAACGAAACACATTGTTGTTCTATAAAGACTTTCAATGGTCTTTTCACGAGCGTAATCAATAGTGGCTCCCAAAACAGTGAACATTAATATACAAAGTGATGTGCACATCACTCCAAATATGATTATCATTTTCGCATTCGCCATGCTGTTCTACTCTAAAAATTGAAGAGAATGAATGTTGTTTTCTTCGCTGTTTAAACATTTACAAAGAAACGAAATCACTCGCAACAGAATGTAAAATTCATGTTCTCTTACCAAATTTTAATCACTTAGTGGCAAAAATGTCCTGTCACACTATGAAGTACAATTTGTCATAGTTTTCTTCAGATATATTTCCACCAATCAAATAAAATTTCAATGTTAGTGCTTCGTTAAGATTGTCCTTACCCATCAAGTCGAACTTCAATGAAATCAAGTGGTAGAATTCTACGCTAACTTTGCTCAGACAGAATTGTGCGCCATCTACACGACAGACTTCTACTGACTCTTGTCTTTCAGTTCTGCTTCGTTATCGTACTCGCCAATACTTTATTACTACCATACAGTAATGTGAGGTAAAAACAACATAACAAGTCGTGGACACTCGTATGGTTTTTCTCGTCGCGTGTCTGACTTGATTCTCTTTCCTGATACTATACACCATATATAACCGTGTATCGTACTCGTTATTTGATTTCATTAAATACAGATACGTCGCCAAATTAAAAGCTGTGTTTATTGAAAATTATAGTGTATAACTTACATCAAATTTGTTTTTATACGAACAGACTCGATGGACCCACTTCAAGAGAATTCTTCTAGCGAAACGAACGATGATATCACGTCGTCAATCGTCTTTCCAGATGACGACACTACAATGCCAACTATTGAATCGTCGTCTGAGCAAACAGAAGAATCTAGTGTGTTTCGTATAAAACATCTTTCATCAAAAAGTTCGGTAACTCTTTTCTCTTCAGCTACACCAAGCTCGTCGACCAGTGTGACAGACTCGGGGGTAGTTACGCCTTTTACTGAAACAATTGTAATGGCATCCAGTGAGCCCAGTTCTGATGATACTCAGTTGCATACGTATGGTAGGTTCAAGTTAGAAACTGTATGGTAATATGGAGGTTATTATTTTCTCAGCTTCAGGCGAAGTTGTTGAACCGGACATCACCATTGGGTACGAGAGCAATCGGATTACGACAGATGGACTAAGACCTTCGGACTCGATTGATGACAGCATTTTGATGATCATAGAATCGCCTGTAGTGAAGAAAAAGCAAGCCGGTTCCTCAAATGGTATGTACTAAATGAGTTTAATAAATTCTCTTCCATGAGCGTAATTGATCCCACATATTGATTTTCTTTTAGCGCCGAGACGCGCTCGGAGAGGATTTAACATCGACTTTATTGAGTTTGACCGGGCAGAAGAAAATTCGTAAATTATTAAATTGATTCCATGGTCTTCTTCAATATTGTTCATAGACTGACTGCAAGCATAAACTCAACGGAACTAGATTTACATGAGGAAAAAATTGATGTGAATGTCGACGATTTAGACGATACTCGTGTAATTGGTAGTGGAAATTTCGGTGTTGTTTATGAAGTTACTCTTCGAAGAGGAACAAGAACTATTCGGATGGCCCTTAAGGTACGTTGCTTCGAAATTACAATAAAACAACAAAGTGGGATTCTTTAATTAAATGTCAACGTATTGTAGTGTTTAGAACGTAGAACAGACGGGCATGGATACTCATCAGCCAATAACGAATGGGAAATATTAAGAAGTATCGGTCCTGATAAGAATCCACATATTATCGAGTACTATGGTGCCATGATTAATTCTGTATGTATTGATTCCATGTGTGCATCAACTATTTGTACTCTTCTGTATTTATTGCAAAGTCAATTAATTATATGTGCATCTGGATGGAATTGATGGACACGTCAGTGAAGAACTTCTATGTGACTATGCATTCATTAGGAGAGCCTCCTCCTGCACAACTCGAGTTTTTCATTCGTCGCGTTGCTCATCATGTAAGAATGCTCACTTAAACGTCGCGAGATACACACATACTGCCAAAAAATATCAATGCTTATTAATTTTCCTCTTGAAGTCATACAGAGTTCTTTGTATAAGTAGATTACTTCTGCATTATGGTTTTTGGAAACAAAACATCTCCTCCATCGAGATGTTAAACCTGCCAATATGCTTGTTAATAAAGACAACGTCGTTGTTAAATTATGCGATTTCAACATCTGTTGCCATCGATCAAATTCAGGTATTCACCAAGGGTCTATAGATTATCAACCACCTGAACTCAAAGAAGGGGCTATTCAGAATGATATGTGGGCGCTTGGCATTAGCTTATTAGAAATTATTACCAATAAACATCCATTTAAGGATTGGCCAGTAGACCATAGTCGGTATTTTGAAATTCTGCGATGGAAACGTACAGTTCCAGAAGGAATATCTGATGCTATGCGAAGTCTTATTTTACACTTGTCGGTAGTTCGATATAATCGATTTTTATAAATAATAGCTTCTCTTTTTAGGTTAACAAATTCCGCAGATGACCGGCCCATCTCCTACAAACATATTTTGGATACACTTGCCGAGGATGGCATGATTTCGGCACCATCTGATGCTGACAATCACTTTGTTTCTCAGGTTATGATCCACATTCCTCCCATTGACATTCCTGCTTAACAAGTTTACATATTAGTTTGGATAAGCGAAACTTCAGACTGAATCTATATCACTATCTTCTTTTCTTCTCCTCATTCATAAATTCTCGTTGTTGTTTTTATATTTGATGTAATTTTCAAAGTTAAACAGAAATGTTTTGTAAAATAAAGATCCAATCCCTGTATGTACGTCTATCTACGAACGCATTGTGTATTTGCAGTAAGAGCAGCTGGGCATGGTACTTGTTTGAAATTCATCGATGGATTATCCGCATTTTGAAACCAGTCGAATCGCCACAAGCAACCAGCTTGAATGCTTGGTGGAAGTTTATAACAGTCCGATCGTGCTCGAACACCTCCATACCGATCACCCCATGAAAACGAGCCAACAAATTGACTTGAACATCCATCGAAAATACCAACACCACCACCAGGCATTTGTAGGTCAAAATGATTTTTGCCTAAATCGCCGCCAGTATTCGTTACTTGAACAATCAATTCTTTGCCAACAACTGGGCCCGATGTGAACACCAATGAATAACATGCACAGCACCAATCTGATTCTCGTTGATTCTTAATCAAATAGAGTTTCATTCAAATACTTAGTTACAAAGTTTCTCCTCGTCACATACATTTATATAAGCAGCCGCATATCCATAAGAAAGAGTAGAACTAACATTCCACGGTTGTTGATTATTGCACATGTATGCACCGCCGCCATTACAACCTGATTGAGCATTGACATCAACGGGAGTAATACCATCTCGTGCACAAGTTTTCACTGGATTCGTAACAGATGCTTTGCCTGACCAACCACAACTTGCTTTACAACAATCCCAATAACGAGTGGTCACACCACTTTGTCGACCATCGCTAACCGATGGTGATTGCGTGGTTTTACTAGTAGTAATACCACTTGAAGTTGATGATTCAATACTTGGTAAGCATTGAGAATAATACTCATTACCAAACATACATTTTGAACCGGCACAACAATTTGTTTGACCTTTCCATTCTTTGCCTCCACATTGACTATAGACAGCTACGCACGGTGCTTTAATAAACAATAATGTTGTGCTAGATATAATATTTTCAATGGAAATTGCTCACTTGTTCGTGGTAGAGTCGAGAAACCTATCACTAGAACAAATATTGTCTTCAGCATATTTACTCTCTGAATTCAAAAACAGTCCTCCTATATTTTATATTTTTCTCAAGCGTTAATATATTGTTTGGACAAACACATTCGAAGAAAGCCTACCTAAGCTTTTCTTTTTCTTAATATCAAATTGTGCATCTGATATCCTATACTTTATTTTTAATAATTGATTATGACAAAAACAATATCGATTGCAATCATATCTTGATCTTAAGAGTTGCCAATTTACAATGCAAGTATATTCGAACTGACGAGTAAGGTAATAGGTGAAGCATAGAGAAACAAGAACGCGAAGATGAAAGGATTCTTCGATTAAGTGTCCAAATTATCGTTTTCATACACCTATGCAGATATTTGAGTTCACCAGTTCTATACTATGTTTTAGGTTGTCGTGAAGGAACAGAATGCGTTTTTTCCTGACGACTTCATATATAATTACTGGCAACATTCGCTTTTTATTTATATTTTTGCATTTAATCTTGTTGTGCTCATTTTCCACATGTTTTTTTCCCTAAAAGTGTGTCTGTTGTAGACAAACTTCTTTGTTTTCGATCGACTTTACAATGAGCAGAACAGTATTGGGAACCAATGAATAAGATACATGCACTTTGCAATGTATTCGATTCGATATGAGTCGTTTCTTATGAACAGATGTGTTTAGCAAGAAATGGATGAAACCGATGATTTGATTCTTCTAATCGGAGTTACTCCTGCCATTTCGGTAAAACTAGAATTGTTCTCATATGAAAATCTATACAAAATCATATTTAAGAACGCATTCTGAGAGCACGGCTTTTTTAAAATATCATTTGCGTACTTTACTCTCATAGAAAGAGAGTGAAATATCTACCCAGGTTATATCATGCTCGATTTCTTATTATTTTGTCTTTTCGTGAAATGAAAGTCTATTAGGATCTCTGATACTAAAAGAACAACTTGTTGTTTCTAAACCAACATGCGGAGAGAACACTTCAGACAATAGCCAGCGACTGTTGAACCCCTAAATACAGACGAATAAGTATGCTACTATTCTATGCTTTTCTTTCAAAATAATACAAAATCTACATTCGATTCCTTTGCATTTGATTATCGTCTATCTCCGTGTGCAATCTATATAACAACAAGAAGTGGCCGATGGATATCAACGTCTCGTATAGTTCGAAAACAACATTTAAGCACGAAACGTAATGCATGTTATGCAATTTTAGTTTTATTTGTGATTTCAATTGTATTTGTTGGTATTTTCAATGTTTATCATTGTTGGATTAGGAGGAGAGCTAAACCCTTGTGGTTTTACAATACTCTTTCATGCTGATTACGGGAGTTTATTCCGCTTTTCTAGCGGTTTTTGGCATCTTACCTGTGGTAATTTCAATCATCTTTGGTTTATCAACTTATGAAAATGTTCGGACTCTTCAACACCGTTTATGTCGTACACAAAGATAATTTACTCAAATGATCATCTTACAATTAATTTCATTCGCATTAGCATCGATTTCATATGCGATATATCACCTTTCTATGACGATAAAACGACATTTAATCAATGATTCAGTACATCTCGCACAAGAGAACATCATAACGAATGTTGCTCAAAATCTATTTTACATGAATTATGCTTATAGTGTTTATACCTATTTCTTTCACCATCAAGTAAAACTCGGAGAACATAAAAACGATTCATTTTACGTTGTCTCACTCGATAAAATAAAATTTTAACGAGAACAGGAATGTACATCAATCATCTTCAACGAGTTAAAGCAACTGAATTTATACTTCACCGTAAAACTGTTGTCTGTTCATTTTCTTCTCGTTAACATTATTTGCTGTCGATCTACGTATTTAACATGAAGTGTAATCATCAGAAATATGACAGTGATCTCATTAATCAAGAGCTGTGTTCATCGGATATTCTTGGCAAAAAGCTACAAACCATTTATATCGTCCGGACGGTTTCAGCTGGGCTTCGACCATTAGTATGACATCTTAATGTCTCATTGCCAGATGATATATAAGTAATAATTACAAAAAATATATCAATTGGAAACAAGACAAAAGCTACTGATTTATTAGTATTATAGGATAAACAAGAGTTTAGTGTTATGAAAGGAAGAACAGAATGAAATCATTCAGGAGAAATCAAGTTTTCTTATTTAGTTTATTTGATTATAGACGCACACGTCCTTAAGTCGTGTTCTATGAATCCATCATTACGCAAACTTACCGTTCTCGATGCATCTTCAGTAAGGGTGAAACTACTCTTGTCATTTTCTGGGTACGGAAGAATAATGAAAGGGATGTTTCAAATTTGCGCATATCACTGCTCTGTAGAGCGATGCAACAAAAATGGCCGATCGGGATAAATTGTATAGTATTACCGAAAAAGAAAAAGGACTTTTGGATATTACTTTTTTTTGCCAATACCGGTGTTAACGAAACGATACCGATTGGAAATATAACAGCAGAACAATATGATAATATATTTCGTATAAATGTCAAAGCAGTTTTGTTTACTGTTCAGAAAGTACTACCAACCTTGCCAAATGGCGAATCAATCATATTGAATGGAGCTGTTTGATCAAATTAAAGGATATTCAGGTGAAAGTGTATATTCTGCTTCGAAAGCTACTGCTCAATCGTTCGCTCGTTGCTGAATAGTTGATTTCAGAGATCATCATATTCGTGTCAATGTAGTTAGTCCGGGCTTGATTGACGCACCGGCATTAAAAGTCGCAAAAAGCGGTGAAATAGATGATGTTACTGCGTATCTTATACCTTTAATACCTGTCGGCCGAATAGCCAAGTTTAAGTGTTGTTCTGCACGTCGATGCGTTAAACTTACAACGAACGACTTGAACTACAGCCATTAGGAGTAGTCTTTTTTCTTATAGGAGAGAAAAGGTAATTGAATGATAAATAAGCACAGTTTTCATGAGAACGTGCATAACATTCATAAACAATTTTCTCTACGTCGCTCTAATCAACATACCAAAGCACGTATAGATGCGTGCGAAAGCCTTAAAACGCATATACTATTGTGTTATCAATCAATGTCTTTGTGTATGCAAGATCTTTCTTTGTATTCTGATTATAGGAGTGACGTTTTTGCGTTCCGTTCGAAAAAATGGGGAACACAAGTATTGATCTAATATTATAAAATAGCTACAATTCTCACATTTGCTTTCCGTATTTTTTGCGAACGAAGACCATAAGAAGCGCTTTCATTCCCAGAACGGAGAACGGATTATAGTTTTGGTTAGTATTATAGATAGTTATATGTCAATAGCTTAACTATGTTTGAGGAAATGCTATACAACGTTATCTGAGATCCGTTCCATTTCAAATAATGAAACGCTGACACACCTGATTGTCGTTTCCTACTCTTACAGAATATTTTATGAAGGTTTTTAAATGACTCTCGATTCTCCACAATTTTGTCGGCTCAAGTAGATCTCAGAAAAAGTTTATACTTTAGGACAGACGTTTTCCAAGACCTTTTCTGGACATCACGATTTAGGGGAAATGATAACGTACCGTTTTCCATGTTCATCATGCTATAGATTTTTCCAGATAATATCTAAGTGTTTGAAATCAGGCATAATATAAGTACGTATATTTGTTTTTTTATATTTTTCTTTGATGAATAATAATCCACTCGAATGCATATCTTCTCCTACATCCATAGTCCTCTGTGGACAAAACTGAAAAAGTTTCACTATGCTTGACTTCTATCTTTAGTAATTAGATGTTTGTTTAAGCTCTTTTAGTATTAATTACTGTCCTAGTGTGATCAATATAATGCTGAAGCGAATGAATCTTATTGTTGTGCTCCTTACATTATTGTGCAATACATATGATGCTTCTCGTCGCATGTATGAAACACGAACTGTTACCACCGCTGGTGCTTTCGATTGCATTCACGATGTAGTTGCGAGGGTATTAAATGATCATTTGTTCGAGTCGAATGTGCGATTTCACACAGTACGCTTTTGTCGACNNNNACAAGCATCATCTATTAATCTTTCTTTTACTTCGATGAATACGAATTTTATGTCGAAACTGGCAGCAAACGGTATCATAGTACAAATTGCTAAACACAAACATTTATTAGTGGCTCCAATTCTTTTAGCTATATTTGCTATACCTCGATTAGTATTTGCTTTTATATTCGTATGTAGTAAACTTGATCGATTTCCATTTCTTACTTTACCAAGTTATCTGATTGGTTTTTTACCGTCAATGTCTCTACCTTTTGCATTTATCCTACCATCTGATGTGTATCGACACGCTTGTCTTACTTTTATGATGTTATTCATACCTGGATGTGTTCGAGATCGATTTTTTCAATTTCAGCAGAGATCTTAACTGATTTTATTTACTTGTTCACAGAAATTATATCATCAATTATTTTTCTTTTCTCAGAGTCAGTTACGAAATTTCCCGTCATACGTCTATGTATACTGACTAAACCAGTTGACTGAGACACAGTACATATGGAAAACGATCATCGTCTGTATTGTATAATTTGACAATGTGTAACGAATTTAGCTCCATTAATAAATGAATATCCTCATATGTATATTTTGTTGATAATTCTGTTTGTATTGCATCGTAGGGTTGTAGTTCCATGACGAACCCGTGTTGATCCGTTACTGTTTGTTGTTTTGTGCTAAGTAACCAACTTTCCATCTGTCGATGTAATGGATTATACATAGGATAATGTTGATAGTTGACAAGATCAAAATTGAAATTAAGCTCACGATTGAGACGAAGAAGAAGATTATAATTGAAAGCAGCGGTGATGCCTTTTGAATCATTATATGCTCGAATCATCGTATTTGTATCCTTACACATGTCAAATGCACATATAAACCAATCACCAATTTGTAAATTTCTACGAATCGAACGAATGAATTGCATAACAGGTGCATCATCACCATATTTTGTGTGACTAGGTCCATAAGATGCGAAATTACCAATAGTACTACCCATTAACATCACTGCTTTGATATCCATAGTATTTGTTGCTAGTTTGGTGTACATATCATCAAATGTTGAGCAAATTGGTTTGATATGTTCTTCAACAGTCTTTTCACCCATTTTATTCTTGGACAATTGAATGAGAGAATCAATCGCATGTTGAGATATATCAACTGGATGATAGACCGTCGATATTTCTGATGAATTAATCCAAGGTGTTAACCATGCTTCGACTTTTGCACCATCACCACAGCCAAGCTCGATGAAATGAATCGAGGGCGACGTTCGAGAAGACAAATCACAATGGCGAAGAATAGTTGACTTGATATCATCCATTTGTTGTTGAAGTAATTGCAATTCTTGATTAAATAAATAATATTCTTCTGATTGAGTAATTTGAGTGTATAGTGCAGAGCCTTGCGCATCGTAGAAGTATTTCGACGAAATCCTACGATGATCTTTGTTGCTTAGATCTGCAACGATTGCTTGACGATCCACTTCCGTAAGCGAATCGTCCGTATGCTTCCAATGTTTGACACATCGAAACGTAGCAAACATGTATCGATACGTATCTTGATACCAATTACGAAATGACCTTCGAATGAGTGTTAAGTCGGTTGCATAGGAGCCACCGAGCAGCACAAAATGACGATTGTCAAAAAAGTCAGCTGAATATTCAGGATATGTTGGCAGAGGAGCAAAACAATCCGATAAAGGTCGGAAGATGCTTGCTGTCCATTCAAATGCAGAACCTTGCCATTGCAACTGATTGTCACTTGATGATTTGACAGGCATTGTATGAAGATGACGAAAGTTAACGTTACATTCATCATCGATTAGACCAATATTTATAGAGTCGGACCAATCCCACATTGCATAGATCCACTCCGATTCTTCAGGTAATTCAATTGTTTCTCCACTTTTCTTTGATAACCATCGACAGTATGCTTTTGCTTCGATTTGGCTCAATATGACTGGATGATCGAGTATAGATTCTACAGGAATATTTCGTTGTAGAACAAAGTTTACTTGGAAGGAATTGTCCGTTCTAATCCAGGTTGCCGGATGCTCTATTTTCGCTGTTTTAATCCATTCAAAGATCGACTCATCCCACCAATCGCCAGTTGTGTAACCGTCATCGAGTATGAATTGAAGAAAATCTCCATTTCGAACAGGATGCGATTGCATTTGGAAAGGAGGTAGGTAACAGGCTTCACGAGGAAATTCGTTATCCCAACCAAACGAGAATGTGGATAACTTGTCACGATACGGCTTACCTAATGAAGTCTGTCCGCCTGGCAATTTTACCCATTTATTTTCTGATAGCGAAGAAATAGCTGGCATTTGACGAAGTTGAAGTTCAACAATTTCATCCGTTCGAAAACTTTCTATCGGTAATTGAACAAACAGATACATCAAAGTTTCCTGATGTAGCATCTCGTGTTCTGCAGCGATATTCAGTACATTGAGCGTATGTAAATCGTTGAGATCAAGATTGCCGTCGGTTAGAACATGAACAATTTGTTTTCGAACATTTTGCTTATATTCAACTACACTTGATACTGTAAATGAACGCCAATATTGTTCTTCTTCTTTAACATCTGTTGAGAACCGACTGGAATGAGTATGTTCGACAATACCTGTTTGCACATTCGGATCGACTCCACGCACAAAGACTTCATCATAGATTGGATCAAGAACATCGTCAATGCCGTTCAGATGACGAAATTGCATCCAACTAAAACATGGTAAGTGGCCAAGATAAAATATCAGCGGCAATCGAAGTTTGACTGGCTGTTGATAGTAATCGTCCGATGAACGAAGTAATGAAAAAAGTCGATCGCTTCTATTCCATATATAATCGAACTTGTTCATCCAGTAATTAACATTAGATTGCATTTTGTTTTACAACACAGTAGGCTCCCTTTAATATATATTCGCACACACCACCTTCTATATTCCTTTGACTCAGCAAAACAAAAATGTACCTCGTTCGAGCACATTTTATAAGTGTGTCAATCTCTCTGACATGTACTATTTGCGTGATATCATTTTTCTTATCTAACGGATTTGATATGATGTTTTCTTGCATTCTCTTCTGTATGGAAGAGCATATAAAGGTGTATGTTACATCAGAACGATGCGATTTATGAGAAAGAAATAGATACAGGCGTAGTTCCATCAGCGCATACATCTCTTCCATCTGAAATCGTCACAGTAAACAGCACTGCAGACGTAAACTAAGATATTATTCATCAATATATGTTTTATGTTTATCATTACAATAGTTTATACCTATCACTTTTGTTTCTGAAAGATATAGTAAGAAAGAATGCGAAAAAAAACATTTTCTTTCTTTCTTTCTTCGATGATTGTATCTTTTTAAAGCACGTAATACGCACAAAAAGTAGGACACTTTTAAAATAGGTAATATAGCCCAATAGACTGTAAAAAGCGTACGAACTTGTCGGTTAATTGATATAAGAGTAAATGTGTGCGCTGAACAGTTAAAGTACACCATTGTCTTCGCTTATACGATCCATAATATATACAATTAACAAGATTTGAGAATAGTCAGTGATATGATGAGATTACGGCTGCTATAACAACCACCACCACCACCGCTGTTATCCATTAAGACTGATGCTGGTCTAACGTCAAGACCACCGTCATCTTGCTCAGCTAAAAATATTAGACGAATTGAACGTTGCAACACAAATTTCAAATCACGAGTCTATTGTTATATGATTCATCTGCGTCTTGAGATACTAAAAACTAATGTTTACTTATGTGTAATGTTGCATGAATTGATGAATTTCGTTTAAACAAAACTGATTTTGTAAGCACACTGATACATTCAAATGTGTAAATGAAAATACAAACACTATGATCGTTCCATTTAGCAGATATTCATTACTATAATTGTCTATATTGAACAAAAACAATGAATGAAATCAGTTCCTTGTTTTCTGAATGGTTTTATATAGAAAATTTATTTATGTTTGTTTAGTTCGAACGTCAAATGAATGAAATGATTCGTTTACGTACTGATTATTATCAGAATGAATAAATACGAATTCGAGTCAAGAGTGACTGATAAAAAATCAATGAACTTTTCGAAGATTCTCGTCATCGTAGTTTAAGCAGTAATGGATTATACAATTACATCTACCTCCTTTTATTGCCACAGGTAAACGAAGAGAAGTGCACTCGTGTGCGAAGCATATGAAAGGTCTGATGTAAAAGAAAAAGCAATTTTTAGATGCTCTTCAAATTCTGTTTTATCTGGAAAATACAGAAAAGTATTTATACACGCATATTTTTTAGTACTTTCCGTATTTTTTAGCTAAAATGTACTGCAGAAGTGTTTAAAAATGGTTTTTGTTCACTCTTTTCTAGATAAATACTCCTCCTGGCGCATCATTTTCTTCTCCAAATAAATACCAAATCAGTACAAATTCAGACTGTCTTTCACTTTGCGTACAAACTGTTCTCCTCCTGTTGTCTTTCTACGGACTACTTTTCAGAGTTTTTGCAACAACAAAAATTTCTTTTGTCGAAAAAAAAACACATACAATGTTTATTGACTACTTTTTCTTTGTTTTCGTTTTACTCGTTACTTTCTTGGCGTATAGAACTCCGAGATCATGAATTAATTCATCAAGTGTCATTAGTGTTTTTTCGTCTGCACATTGGTCTAAGCTAGAAAAAGTACAAAAAACGCCTCGCCAACTCAATGAGATAAACATAAAGCACTTTTACTTTCGATTATACTGAAAAAAATCTCAACAGAGTTATTTGTTACTTGTCATCGCATCATGCCTACTCTCTCTAAAACGAGCAAGGGTTCGTATCCTCGATGGTCTGGACCCTTGGTCACAGTACGTATTCTTACATTGATTTCTGTTAACCATCGTACTTATTTGTCTATCTGTCTGTTGCTTAGAACCAGTTACCATGGACTAATAGAACAACTGAATTGGACACCCTACCGAGCATTCTAGAGGAAGATCTTACATTATGTAAACGAAAAAAAGCTATAGCAATCGGTTTTATCCTGTGTGTACTACTTGGCCTTGCTATAGGAGTACCTTTTATAGTGGAAACGATAAACTTAACAACGACGAGTACAACAAGTTCTACGGGTACCACTAGTACTACAAGCACTACGAGCAGCTCAAGTAGTACTAGCAGTACAAGTAGCACTAGCACGACAAGTAGGTGATACAAAATAACGGTGGTGTGTGTCTTAAGTGTCTCGTTTTTAGGTATTTTATGTTTAAATGGGTACGTCTTTTATCTATAGGTGAAAAAAACACTCCTTCCTAACTCTGTTTTCCAGAGGTACTCCACTTTGGAATGGTACATGTGCATGTAACAATTATACCACGGGTACTCATTGTGAAACGCCACTTTGCCTTGTCGCTGGCTCCCTATCCGCGACCTGCTCAAACAACGGTACCTGTAGCTACAATTCATTAACCAATACAGGTAGCTGTTCATGTCCATCTAGCTCTTGGACAGGTATGTATACGTATCTTGAAATATAGTATTCAATTTCGCAACTGTCATAAATGATTGTTTATTTTAACAGGAAGTTATTGTCAGACTCGTGAGTTCATATTTCATTGATAAATTTCACAGTCAGGTGAGCCATTTCTTCTTTCCATATTTTTTCGTCTAGCATTATGTCCCAACTGTAATAATAACTGTGGTTATGGTTATTGTAATTCACCGTCAAGTTGTTATTGTAATAGTGGTTATCAAGGAACATGCTGTAACACGACTATTACAAGTGGTAAATGTTTATCTCTTGAACCAGCGAACACAACATCCTGGGGTGAGTAGGCAAATATTACTTATTTGACAAAGAGTATTACTTTTCCTTCGTTCTGCAGGCAATGGATTCAACAATACTTTCTATGGTAACGAACACGATGTGGCTAATGTCTCCTGTGCGAGTGGGAAAACTCTGAAAGTTGCAGCATGTTTCTATGGTATTAACAGTGCCAATCCAGGATGCCAACCACCTACAGCCTCGGCAACCTGTTCTTCTATGGATGTAACTTCGAAATGTGCTAGTCAGTGCAACTCAAATTCTTGTAATTTTGCAGTTGAAAATACCGTTTTCGGTGATACATGCTATGGTCTAGTAAAAACCTTTTGGATGTACTATACCTGCTCATAGTTCGAGAAAGACATGAACGCTTTTGCATTTTGAAAAAAAATTTCATTCTATACTAACTGAAAGCGTACAGAAAACTGAAAACAGAATGATCTTATTCCAAGGCTGATATAAATTTTTCTCTCGACGAATCAATTCATTGAAATCAATGAAGCGGGATAGTGTAACTCTACTATTGAATCTCGATATTGAGGAAAATCTAATTTATATGATATGAAAATTGGTTGGAAGTAGCCCGCGCCTACAAACATTGAAGAAAAGCGTGCAAAAACCCATGAATGTTTAAACAAAAACTAAACCCTCGAAGTGCACACTTTAATCCTATAAAATATCGTTGAAAGTATAAGAGCACCTAAAATATGTTTTCTCGTGTCGCTTCGCAATGTTCATCCGATTGTGTTTCTCAAAACGATAGATTGAAGAAGTGCATTACCCTGACCCACAGATATAGTATAAGAACAGAAAAAAGCGAAGAACGCAAGAGAAATATATGTAAAGAACAGGAAGACTTAAATAGTACATTAATACGAATCGAACGACCTCCAATCCTCTGTAGGCTTCATTGTCCCACGTTTAGTTTTTCTCGTTCTGTCATTTTTTATATTGCGCTCATTCATCTACGAGAGAAAATATTATCGCAAATAGGAAGGAAGAAAGGAACTGGGAAAAACCCAATTGATCTCTCTATATGACCACATACTAGAGAAAAGAAGATCGAGTAGTATTGAAAACTATCATAATCGATTCAACTAAAGACAATATCAAATAAACTTTTTTATATTTTAATGTGCTAAAGAACATTTACTGAACTCGTGCGCCCTATGGCATCAAAACTACCTTACACGGCGATTCCAATTGATGATTCATTTATTAAAATGATATCGAATCAAGCCACAAAATTAATCGAAGAAATTCAAAAAGATATTGCAAACGAAAAAGAAATATCTGATCGGACTTATAAAGCATGTAATACAATTCTTCAAGATATTCAACAAGAATATCTCCGTATACAAATTGAATTCATTGAAGAAACACAAATTCTTATTACAAAAGCTTTACAAGAACCAAATAAAAGATTCCATGAAACTTGGCTGCAAATTTTCGACATGTATGCAGGAAGATGTCATCAAATAACTGGGCCGATTCTTCAAGTGTTGAACTCCGTGGCTTCGGAGAGTAAACGCCTACAGAACAAATATCGTTTATTGTTAGCTGGCACCACAGCTTTCTTAGTTGTCTTTACAGTATTTATTGGCGGACTCGTATTGCATTTTTTGCCAGAAGCTTGGTGTTGTTTTACGCTTACTGCTGGTGGACTTGCTTTAGCAGCAGACGGTGCACTTTTAGCAGCTGGTCTAGCTATTGCGTGTGTCATTGGAGCAATGAACACATCAGCAATACGTGCTGTATATGATAGATGTACAAGCGAGTTACAAACATTATTAACTAAGCACCTCCCATGTTTATTTAATGTGCATAAAAACACGGTTACCTCAGCAGAGTTGCAGCAAGCTATCAAAGACTCGATCGATACATTCAAGATCAAAGAAGATGTCTGGATTAATATTGATACATTGGAAATGTTGAAACGGTCAACAGTTCGCGAACTCTATGCTTTAAAACAAAAAGTAAACCCATAAACAGACACGTTGTCGTTATATTTCCTTTTTGACCAAGACTTATATTTATTTATTATACGAAATTTAAAACAAGCTTTGAAAGTTAAGGATCTACTTTAATTCCTTTCCAAACTAAGTTTGCAATGGTGGTTAATTTCTGCGGTATTATCATTAATTCATGTTCATGTCCATTCTCTTGACATTTTGTGCATAAATTATAATTATCACACACCGAACAATGATATCGTTCCCCAATCAATGGTTTCATTTGACATCCCTGACAAGAAACACCGAGCCACTCATAGTTTTCATCCGATTTCAGCCCACCGTTTAACCAATATCGAATAGCATCAACATTCTGTTCGTAGATATCACCTACACCATCATTACTGATTACTTTTCCATCAGCAGATAGCACAACTAGAGTTGGAATACCATCAACATTGAGCTTTTTACTGAGTTTCTTCTCGCGATCACGTTCTGAAAATATACACATGAAGGGTTATAAAAAAAAATAATCGATATAATTCGATAATTACCTGAATATGGCAAAGCTTTCCATGGCATTGAACCGAAATACTCATTGAAAGCGATTTCATTCTCGTCCGACGAAAGAAAAACGATATCGAATCGATCCTGTAATTCTGATTGAACTTCTTTGTAATGCTTCGCCAAAATCGGAGTTAAATGTTGACAAGGTCCACACCAATGAGCTCTTGAAAAGAAAATATTTGTGAAAAGAAGGATGAGGCTGATAATTACTCACGAAAAATAAATTGCAACAACTTTGTTATCTAAATCACTCGTCGGCACCTGACGATAAGGTTCATTCGATTCATTGTTCGGATTGACTTCGAGTAAATATTCTCCTAAGAAATCTTTTAGATCAATAGCCATTCTTCGTATAAACAATACCGAAAACGTGAAACGTTACTTCTTCTTTATATAGACTTCGATGCAGAACAAAAAAAAAACAAGCAGCGCCTACATTCGTGTTCTGCGGTGACTCATCTCAAACTGCGTCTTTTCCCTCTCATACATGATTCATTCGATTAACGTATAGACCAATTCAAAACAAACATGATTCATCTCTATTTTCGTTTTATTCACAAAATAATTACACATTGCTAACATTCAAGAAGGATATGCAACTAATCGAAGAACACTAGGCAAAGTTTTTGATCGCGGTTGTATTTGTAAAATAGTCCATAGATCGTTTCTGTAATTAACACGGTGACGATTATATATGAAATCATATGGTATATAAAAATAACCATTATCAGCCTAAAAATCGAATTTATAAAAAAAAATAATAATACATTTTTACTCACCCAATGTGGTCCCCATGAGTTTCTTGCGATGAAATGTCGCGATTGTCGATCGTAACCGACAAGAACAACCGTATGAAAAGCATCTCTATCGATCAATCGATCATCGAGAAGATGCTCTACTAAAAATCCATTATTCATTTGAATGTTCATCGCAGTGTCTCCATCAAGCACAATATCAATAGGTACTAATATACCGTTATGCAAACATGTTTCAATAGAAAGAATATCAATAGGAACACGAAGCAAAGTAACTGTATAATTCATGGCTTCGTCATAAGCATCATAAGTGGGTTGACGATTTAGAAATCGCATATCGTATGGCCAACGGTGTTCTTTACAAACACCGTAGTCTCTTATAGCTAAGGCAATGTCTTTTTGAGTGACACCGTAATCTGTAATTAAAGGTGCAAATTGTGTTCTTATTTGACCATTGTAATTGATAAATAAACGAGATACGTCAACATGATAACCCGTCGTACGTTGAATAAGATATTCGTAGATACTTGAAAATGCATTGGCTGAACTGAAGAAAAAGATAAAGTGATCACAGTCGATCAAGAAATCAAAATTTACCAAGTGTTCATATCTTGCTGATATTTCACCGGTGTCATGTATGCCCGTAGGTCAACTCGGGACGATAATGGACTAAACGGAAATGAATAGAATTGTTGTGAATATCGATATTCATCTGTCACATGAGTAGGATATTCATCTGTATATGTCATATAAGTATTCCACATGATTTTTGATACGTTTGAGACTGAGTGGAAAGATGAGAAAGTACGTATTCCTTTTTATAGCACTTCGAAAATAACAAGGTAGATGTTAGCCATGATTTCTTTTTTTTTACTTGACTTTTCCAAATTGAAAACGAGGAAATGAATGTGATGTATGTCGTAATGACGTGAATTGATTGCTCACTAATTTCTGACATTTTCTTTTTCACCTTTAATTAAAACATACACACAAACAAGAGAAAACAAAATGATTTCTGTGGTTTCCATTCATTTCGTTCTTCGCAAACAGTTTCTCGCGCATCATAAGCAAAAAACACGCGCTCGTAGTTTACACAGATTGTCTTGTCATGATATTTTATTGTCAAGAAAAAATAAAGAATTTTTTTGTCAATGAGCTCAATGCACATGGATAAAAATCTTACAATTGCTCGTCATTTTCTATTCATGAACTAAAATTCGACTTCAACAATAAAATATGCGCAAAATTTATGCGGTTATAAAAGTCTCTAACTGGAATAAAAGATGTTATTGGCAATTATTTCATGTTTTCTATTGGAATAGGCACGATTTCTTCGGTTGTTGATGTTTTTGTTGATAATTCGAACCGAACTGCATAGGCGAGATAAGTAATTGGATCGAACAAAATAGTTGCTTTAATTTCATCGGTATTCTTTTGATAATGAAATTTTTCTAAATAATGTTCTGTACTTTTGTTTTGTTTTGCATTGAATTGCAGTTCTGAAAACATTCTTCGATCAAGATCCATACCGATATTCCATATATGACCAATTTCTAGCTGATTGTCATACTTTAGATTCATCCAAGCATAAATCCGATCGTTAGATTTACAATCGTCAACGTAAATAAACGCTAATAAGCTTTTTATATCTCTGCGTATTGTTTGAAATTTTTCAAATGTGAGAAGATCAAGAGGTTTATTCAATTGTTCGATAATTAATGAACATTGTTTACCATAATTATCTGTAATAACGATTTTTATTCTCAACGGTTGTGGCAGTGCACTATTGGTTCGCGTACGGGCTTCTTTACATCTTCCAGCTGTTCCTCTTGTTAATATTTCTCCTTTTATACTGTATGAAAGCAGTTTATTCGGTTCAATATTGATTAAAAGATGAGATAACCATTTGATATCTTTCTCTTGTGCGGACTCAGGTGCAATTGCAAGATTTTGACATTCACGCCAGCCACCATCATGCATTTGATAAAATAAAGATAAATTACTAACTGAAATACCTTTATCGACAACTTGTGATCGTTTTTGACTTAAGATTTCTGGTAATATCGTTGGTTTTTTCGAAAACACAATTGAAGTAATAACAAATTGTTGTATAAACATGTCTTCCACATTCGATGCAATTTGTTCCATTGCGATAGTATTTTTATTACTATAAGCCATGAGAATAGCTGAATCACCTTCACATTCATGTTTAATTATTTTCAAATCCGAAGGAACATTTATATCTATTTGTGGTCCTGTTCGTTTCGGTTGTGGAATCATAGCAGCTAATTCCTTTAAACGTTGGCATTGCTGCGCTATTAGAATATTATTACCAATGATTTCATCAGATGAATCTTTCATTTCAGCCTTTTCAATACACATACGAGATCGATCAAGTAGAATTTGTAGTTTTCGAGACCAGACATCGTCATCAGAGGCAACTTTTAAGTGACAGACGATAAATAACGACGTATCAGAGTCAGCATCATATTCCCATTGGCATTCGAGAAACCACGGAGCTGATGGTACATACTCCATCGTATTGTCCAGACGACCGATTAACTTGTCTATAAAATATTTATATAAATTCTTATTAAAGACGATTAATTTCGAAAAAAATCATCTTTTGGAAAGTCTATAAACTAACCAAAGCTTTGTTCTTACTTTCTCGTTTTTCTTTGGCAATTTCCATCAATTGATACATTCCAAATATATAAAGACTATCAATAGTTTTGGTTGATATCAGTCTTATAAATAATTCGGAAATATTATTAAGGCCAATTTGAATGATTTTCTCTCCTTTATCTGATCTATCGTATTGAATTTGTTCCAACCAAACAATTTTATTGTCAAAAAATGTAAAGTATGTAAGAATGAATGTTTTCATATCGACACAAATAATTTGATCATTGTCTTTGAGTACAGTCGAACATAAATCTGATACATTTAAAGTAAAATCATCCACGGTTTTCAGTTGAACTATTTGTAAATGTTTGTATGAAAGTCTTTCAATGATATATTCTTGTAATGTATGAAGAAGTTCACCGATAGTTGTTGTCGATGGAGTGTCTATGACATAAACGAATTTACGTAATAAAGGTTTACCGTGATATCGATTTTGTCCATCACCCAATCGAACTTTAATCCGTAATTGCTCCATGTATTAGTTTAGTTTGTCATATGATAAACAGGAAAAAAACAACATTTTGTGATATTCCATTATTCAGTTGCCATAGTAACTGTAGTGAGAAATTCATGGAAAGAAAAAGGAAAAGGAAAAGGATGGTGTGAAATCTACGTCTGTAAATATTAAATAGTTGACTCATTTTATATGGTACGCTTTTCTTAAAATAGTATAACTTCGCGGATGTAGAGAAGTTTGTATCAGCTTGTTCGGAAAGTTCGTGCAACTCAGTGGGTTGAACCCATATCGACTTAGATCACAGAAATTGATCATGATATTTATTAAATGTATTGACCTTCGCTATCAACCACACGTTGCCAGCGATTACGCAAACTTTCTATACCTTCACAAAAAAATCAGAATCAAGACTAGTTAAATAGTCTTCAACGGTATCAATTGCCTCATGTTCACCACTAAAACTTTTGCCACGCAGAAATCTCTTCAAGTTTGAGAATAGATAATAGTCAGATGGTGAAATATCTGGAGAATAAGAAGGATGGTTCAGTTCGACGAAACCAGCTCTCAGTTGCATTCAGCCCTTTTCGCGTAAAAAACTTGATAACAGCTCGATACTCAATATTCGACATTTTCTAGAAACTAAACCAGATAGTTTACAAACTGCCTTTTTTCTGACGAAAGGGAAAGAACCAATACGATTAGAATTGGTGAATTTTAATAAAACCACGCCCTCTATAGAATAACGTAGCTCAAATATTTCAAAGGAGCGATTCAGGGTCAGTTGCACGAACTTTCCGAACAAGCTGATAATTTGTTCATTTAATACAATGGAAACGAATGATTGTTTTCAATGATCCAACACACAGACTACGAAAAAATGAGGATATAGGTGACAAGGTTTTCTTTATTCATATACCAACTGCGAAATTATGTTAATAAATGGCAATTTAAAATATACTCTCTAACTAAAATGTTTTCCGACGGGATTATATTTTCATTTTTGCACGATTTTCATCAGTGATCTGCATTGTCGATATTTTTTATTCCGTTTCAAACTCCAAGCCGAAAAGGATTCTTTTTTTTTCAATTTCAGTATGTTTTTCGCGATTGTTTAGTACCAATATGACCTTTGTGAAGCTTGAAATGAACAAATAAAGCATTGATTGGCACATGAATCAAAACTTTCTACCTTTTACTAACATAAAATGTTTACTTTTATCTAATATTTCGTGAAATTGGAGTATAGAATCCAAAGCAGTTCACTAATCTTCACGAATGTTGAATGAACGATGGTTATCTATAAATGTAAATAAGGCAAACAATTCTTGGGAATAGATAACAAGACACATTCGTAAGATTTTCAATATTATTCAGTTATCGAACGCCAGTTCGACCATCAATCGCGACCTGTCTTTTGCTTTTTCTTAGAAGTGAATTCGAGCTTTTATCACTATAAAGTCTAATTAACGGAAGATGCAATGTCACTTTTGGAAACTTATCTTGAAATTTATGCTTATAGACATATTCTATTATCCTATTTAGTCAATAATATTACATTCTAATTCCTAAAAGCATTGATTTTTGTCTCGAGAAACAGATTTCTTGTACACATCTTCCTTATTTTTATATGAGCAATCAAGCAAGAACATTATGGCAATGAAACGCAACAGAATAACTGGAAGGAAACGACTGCTGTAACTATCTAAACACTAAGACAGTTCACAATTTGGTTACTAACTTTTCCAATCGATATTCAAAATCAGTACAACTTGAACGACGTTCCGCTCTACCAGGAATGAAAATATTCCATCAACATTGCTCTCGACTATGAGAGAAAGAATAGTTAAACTGAAATTTTTTTCATGAGCTATTATGCAGAAATAGCAAATATGCATACCTGTTTTTTTTCAGTGAAAATATTCTTCACATTTTAATTTGTAGCATACAGGTTTTATTGAAAAATACGTAAGCCAGATGTATATACTTTTTTTGATACGATTAAAATCGTTGAGTAAGGATACTTATCTGAGTAGTATATTAACCGTTTACTGAGCAAATATCTATATGCTTTCATCATGCATTTCTCTATTTCCTCTGTGTGACTTTTATTTCAAGTAAATGTTCATTTAAGCTATTTTGTTATGAACAGATTCCTTTCAAAGTTGAGTTAGTCGATAAATACGATGTTATTGTGCATGCGTCTAGTCGTTGTTTTCCTCACACTGTGTAATCGATACTGTGCTTCGTATCGGGTGTATGAAACACGAACTATGACCGCTGCTGGTGCTTTCGATTGCTTACACGATATAGTAGTGAGAAAACTTGCACCAAGTCTTTTTGAACCAAACACACGAATTTCCACAATACGCTTTTGTCGTCAATCAACACTTAATCCGTCATCCCAACAGAGAATCAACATCACTCATGGTACTCCTATTACATTTCATCGTCTACGATCATTGAACGTCACAGCCGAACAACTTTTCAGTTGGAATGCACCAATGGATACTATCGAAGACTATCAATCAGGTGTTGAAGTAGGATTATTTGTGAACTGTTCTCAAGATGACAAGTATTGGTTTGGACCAAATTGTGAATACACATTTGATTCATCGAGTTATTTTCCTGATATTGTCGATGATCAATTTAATGCAAAGAAAGGTATTCCTGATGATCTTTTAATAACGGATAATAGTATCTGTTTGGAAACGGGTGGTGTCGAATGTCAGTCGGTGCTGTGTCTGGATTGGCGAGAAATATGTGACGGTAAGGAATTAGTTCATTTAGGCTTGTTAGCTATGATCGATATGACAGAACTACTAAGCAGAAAATTAATTGACTCATATCAACTGGTCGTATTTTTCTGTTTGTTATACGTGAGCACGAGAGATTCAGAACACTTCTGTACAGATGCTCTCTAGCACCTATGGTAATTTACGTACGGTAGCTTAAGATTACATGAAAAGCGAATATCTTTCCTAGAATCGTTGAATAAATAACTAAAAGTGCTTTTAAATATTAATTCAAACTCTTTAATGTTTATGACATACTGATCTACACAGGTGTGTTTGTTCCTTTATAAAAGTTAATTTAATTCTGATATAGGCAAGATCGATTGCACGAATGGAGCCGACGAAGAATATTGTCATAGACTTGAAATGAATGAATGTAATCCATCAAATGAATATCGTTGTCTGAATGGACAATGCATTGATAAACTTTTATATTGGGATTCGTATCCTGACTGCATGGACTCCACTGATGAGACTGTTATACATAACAACTTTTGTTTCCAGAATTTTGATTTCAGATGTCACGATAAATTATGTCCTTCTATATGGTTTTCATGTGGTGATGGTGATTGTCACTATGCTCCAACTATCAATTCACCAGAATCATCCTGCAACTCACACCGAGATCTTCTCTATTACAAACAGGCACATCCATCTACAATCATCTTATTTTCACATATATTCATCACTTATCACAATCTCACACCCATTTCGATTTGTTTCAACAAAACATTGTGTCCCTATTTGTCAAATGATGAAACTATGACAACAACTGATAAGAATGGTTTATCTTGTCGAGCTTTTGACACATTTGGTCGTAATGCTACGTATATTGACTTTTCTTCTATGATTAGAGATCTGAAACATTTGGTACTTTCATGTTCGTTGTTACCTAGAACTGATGTTACGGATAATTGTACATTATTCCAATGTAATGATGGAAGTAAATGTTTGTCGAAGTATCGATTATCAGATGGTGAAAACGATTGTTCCGATGGTGAGGATGAACATCAATCGAACACATGTGATCTCAATCATCACTATCGATTTAAATGTGATAATCACATCAAATGTATCCATCCATCTTTGATACGTAATTACGAGGTAAGTATACGCAGTTACAAAATAGTTCTGTTTTGGAAACTTTTCTAATAGGACGATTGCGGTGATGGAAGTGATGAAGAGTATTCGTATGCTTCACTTTGTGAAGATCTAAATACAGAACAATGTTATGCTCATCGTCGTCAAGCACATCAGTTTAACATGACATTTAGTCAACTCTGTAATTATATTCTTGAACGCATTCCAGATGCGAATAATGACACAGATGAATCTAATTGTCCCATGTCACAATGGAACTGTTTCACTCAATATACAAGATGTAATGAAGTCTGGAATTGTCCTGATGGTCGTGATGAACTTAACTGTCATTGGTCTCTTCTTTCTTTACGTTTCTGTGATTCAGTCAGTCATTTCTGTTTAAATATTCGAGATGGAAATCAAACATGTTTATCTAAAGAACAGGCTGGTGATGATGTTGTTGATTGTGTTGGTTCAACAGATGAAAGAGAATATTGTCGTGTTCATTATCCCTATGAGTTTAAACGTCGTTATCGTTGTCAAAATTCGACGAAATGTATTCTGATTAGTGAAATATGCGATTGTCATCAAGATTGTCCTTGGAATGACGATGAAACGATCGCATGTCATTGGCTCAATAATGGAAAAGAAACGAATTGTGATCCTCATCGATTTCGATGTCGTGATGGCGAATATTCATCAACAGTTACGTTTAGATCACGATGCGTTCAAAGTCCTTCGGCGTGTGATGATGAAGAACATCTTATCTTCTGTGATTTGAATGATCGATCAACCGGTCGACCATTCCAGACGTATGACATTCCAGAAGTTCCAAAGTCTAAAATCAATCAACTGGTTCGAAGTTCAACAAAAGAAAACGATATTATTCATTGGTATTGTAATCGTGGAATCTATGTGTATTCACTATCAAGTCCTCTCGGTTTCTATTGTATGTGTACAGAATCTTATTATGGTCATCGATGTCAATTTCAACGCAAACGAATTTCTCTCATTCTTCAGTTACAAACCACCAGTTCATTCAACGTTGTTCTTTCATCCTTCAAAATTGTTCTTCTCCTCGTACGAAATGATACTTCAAATACGATTGTCTCACATGATCAACTAGTATTTACACCACATCGACATTGTCTACCGAAATATTTCATCCATCTATATTATCCAACAAATCAATCTTTGATTCCATCAACTAATTATTCACTTCACATTTACGTGTTTGTTGCTAAAACATTAGAACTTCGAAGTTCATGGATATTTCCTGTTCCATTTGAGTTTTTACCTGTCAATCGCATAGCAAAACGATTGCTCATACCTGATGAGAGTCTCACCATACAAACAATACAATTTAATACAACAAATTGTAGATCATGTTCTAACATATCTCGTTGTATTGGATATGATAGTGATCTTTGTGAAGATATCTGTGTATGTCCACCTCATTTGAGTGGTCGTCGATGTTTCGTTCCATTTGATCCGTGTGTTAATCAGAACTGCAGTGGACATGGAGAATGTTTACCAGTTGACTCACGTCTCTATGAAACTGATCAATTTATTTGTGTTTGTGAAAAAGAATGGTTTGGGAATGAATGTGAAGAATCAAAAGCTCGAATTCATGTGACATTTGCTTCGAATATTCCCAAACCATCGTCAAATATTGTATTCCTCCATGCGTTCGATGTGAATGAACACTTTGAACCAATACATTTAGCGTATTTTCAGCGTCTTCGTTCAAACATATCAAATTATACTTTTCATTTGGATAACAACTATTTACATAATTTAATTTTCATCCAGCTGTATGAGCATAGCCATCAGTATGAATATTATCTTCTACTATCTCGAAAAATGAATAGTGATGTATTAAAAGAGATCAATAGTGAAGTGACTTCATCTCATCGATGTCGATCAATCAATGAACTATTACATCCAGATATTATTCGTCTGCCACGATTACGTCGTGTCAAATATTATCAACAAATATGTCGAAATAAGGAGAAGTTCATGTGTTTCTATGATGATAAACTCATGTGTTTGTGTGATGAACGAAATCAGAGCGATTGTTTCAATTTTGAACCTACATCATATGGATGTCTTGAAAATCGATGTAGTGGTCGAGGAATGTGTGTTCAAGATCATAATCTTTGTCCACGACAATCGTTGTGTCTTTGTGAACCTTGTTCTTATGGAGAGAAATGTCAATTTTCTCGATCTGGTTATTCTCTTTCATTAGATGCTATTATTGGATCACATATTCGATTAGCAACATCGAAGACAATCATTTGGATTAGTGTGCTTTTGATCTGTTTATTCGTTATTATTGGAATAATAATGAATATGTTAGGAATTGGAACATTTCATCGACGAACAACACAAAATGCTGGTTCTGGTGTTTATTTGTTAATTTCATCATATTTTGGATTAATGACGAGTCTTTCATTGTCTGTGAAGTTAATTTTCTTATTTATCAATAATCAAGGAAATGTATCATGTGCATTGATTGAATTTATAATTAAATGGTCATTAACAAGTTGTGAATGTTTAAATGCATGTGTAGCCATTGAACGAACATTAGCGGTGAATCTTCGTACTAAATTCTCACGAATCAAAAGTAAAAGAGTCGCTAAATGGATTTCGATTGTTGTGCCTATGATTGTCAGTGTTATCTGTTCACCTGAATTGATCTATCGTCGAATGA
>CAJNOJ010000550.1:0-22462 GCA_905250025.1 Adineta ricciae
TAATAATAAGTACCATTACCATTCATTGCATCCCGTTTCCAATATCCTATAAAACGATCGCCATTTGTCCAGGACATTTCACCGAATCCATTTTTGATACCGTTCTTATAACGACCTATATATGTTCTACCATCTGTATAATAATAAGTACCATTGCCGTGCATCGTATCGTTTTTCCAACTCCCTTCATATCGATCACCTCCAGGCCAGGACATTTCACCATATCCATCCGCCGTGTCATGTACTGAATGACCAACATACTTTCGCCCATCAGAGTAATAGTAAGTGCCATTGCCATGCATCACGTCATCCACCCAATGACCTTCGTACCGAGTATTGTCGGTCCAGCGCATTTCACCAAAACCATTGGATGCACCATTTATGAAATTACCAACAAATTTTCTACCATCGGCATAATTGTATATACCATAACCGTTGATCATTCCGTTTCTTATATATCCTTCGTAATGATCGCCATTATTGTAAGTAATATCTGATAAGAAAACACTTCGTATTGATAATCCGATGATAAGAAATCAGTCTTACTAATATACGATGATACTCCGGAAAACTTTGTAATCAATGGCCAACGATAATTGACTTCGATGCCACCTTGAAAATAGCCGGTTGTTAAATCAATTTGTGGAATACTTGGACCGCTAACTGTGCGAGAGGATACGAACAAATTACATGAATATTTTTGTAGAAAACATCTGCACATACCGATTTCAGGACGAAACAACGCCGTCAAGTTAACCGAGGATGTTTCTCGACACTAGAATCATAGGACACGAAATTTTTGAACAGTCTGTTTTTTAATTCTGTTATAACTTACCATTCGTTCCTCTAATCCAGCGTATTGCAGCGCGATAAGCTCTGCTAATGAGAAAATTTGGCCATATTTGTTAAAAAGTGGAGGTAGCAGATAAACTGTAAACAGTCATATTGTTGAGGAATATATTTTGTCAAATATCTCGATATCTACCGGCTTCTTCCGACGCATAGATAATTGTTTGCACACTCAAGGAATGTACGAATAATGGCAATGTCACTTGAAAGCTCGTAAATGGACCAAGGATAGCTGTGAAACATATTATTTTGTACTGCAAGAAAAGGAGTTAATGGAATGGTCGACATACGGAACGTTCGAGTAGTGTATCGTGCAGCTGGAAAACGAAGTCGTTGTGCAGTTCGATGTCGCCCATTTTGTGTTGGTTGACGTATGAAAATATTTATATGTCCAATGATATCGGGTAAATACGAGCGCAGATTTTTCGACTGAGCATTTCCATAACTATTTGCCAGAAACGATTGACTCGACCAATCATTTTCACATTTACTTGTGTCATTATTATCAATTTTGAGCTTTTCCTTACGAGTTAATCTCGCTAATGGGTCTACTTTAGTTTAGAAAAAAAAATCAAGGTTGTTTTATTTTAGTTTTGTAAAGAATGACATTTTACCTTGTTTCTTGACAGTGTCTCTATATATATTCTCGTACACTCTAGAAGCAACTAACAAACCAACAAATACAATCACTATAATGCCCAGAGTAATAGCAGAACAAAGCCATATAACCTTTATTGAACGATTAGCGAAATAGGATTGTGATTGTCTACGTCGTGATCGCTCAGTTGACTCACTTAAACTTTGGATTATATTTGTTTCTTCATCATAATTGGCCTGTTCTAGATGCCTGCCTGTCGATATTGTACTTCCTCTACTCATCGTAGTTAACGTTAAATGACCTTTTAGATAAAAAAAAAACAATACGTCTTGTGATAGATTAGAAAGTAAAAAGAGAATTGCTCCTCATCTCATCAGGGTTTTTTACTTACACTCGTGTTCTTAATCTGATAACAAAGGTATACTAACCAGCAATATGTAAACGAGAGAATGTGTATACGAAAGAAAGGTGAATAAAATAAATACAAAAAACATATGGAAGGATTAAAAACTATTCAACGAAAACTATGGGGCTAGTTTGTTTTACAAAATGAGTAAATTAAAGAGACTGAATTGAAAATCTTATACTCCTCAGATTGACTCTTGTTGGTGATAAATTACTATAACAAAGTATCTTGGAATGAAAGAACAGAGATGAAGGTGAAGATGAAATTCACTGTGCCATACAGTGACAGATATATCGAAATCAATCTGATACAGGAGTATTCGACGAAATTAATCGAACTAAATTTTCTTCATTAATCCGTATTGTACCAAAAAGATTTATGCACATGATCTGGCGACGATGTTTGTTTTTTTTCCATAGTCTGGACGAATCCTGACGCCCGAGCCATTATCTTGAATTATATTAGAAATGCAATGATGTAATAATATGATCAAAGCGAGAAATGAAAGTAAAGGTTAAATTTTGACTTTTCTACAAATCAAATCCCTACAAAAATAGCACTGCTTCAATTTTCGATACCCCCTGGTAATCTACAATAATTTTTCAAATATCCTCGATTTCTTCTCAACATGTATAATGGTAATATTACTTGGTAATTCCTGACATTAGAGGGCAGTTGCGAAAATTTGAACGTTGTTAAAATATTTTTAGAATATACTGTTTACGAGAAAAAGTTCTCCTCATACAAAATAGGTTCAACAGCAATCTTCGAATTGGAAAACTTTTTGCTGCGATTGTTTCCACTTTCCTTTTCCCACAATTTGACGTAAATCGCCTCTTCGTATGAATTGTTCTCCTCGCTCAAGCAAAATCTCAATTTCCGTTAGGAAATAGTAAATTGATTTTACACCCGTTAAGACATCTAGACTAATACATGAATGATAGATCTTCTGTGTTATATAATATATTCTAACGTGTTCAATATCGCAATGAAACTTGAATCGAAGTATACGGAAGAAACAGAGGCTCTTGACGTTTTTCACAAACTAAAAAAGCATCATCTTGCTTTAATGGCGACCACAGTCATACAACAAAACGCTCCTCATATAGTTCTCACTTTTTCTATAAACGGAATTTTACAACTTCATAAGATTGAGCGAGAGTGTCATTATATGATTTAACAACCAAGCGAAAAATACGACATTATTTACCGTTCCAGGATTTTACATCGTTAGAGCAATCATTCGCTTAGTGGATGGTCTGGTGACTGAACTGAAACTGATCGCGCCATGATTGGTTATTGTTGTTCGACGAAATAAAGGTGTAACAGAAATAGATACGAATATGAAGATCTCTCTTCGTTTTTCCTTTTTAGAAACCATCGATCAAAACAAAGCTGAAAATTAATTATGAAAAATGAAAGTTTTCTTTCGACCACAGATGACTTCGAAACTCACCATGAAATCATTTCAACCCGATTATTACTAACTGTTCTTCTCCTCTACACATCACTAATCAACATTATTCAACTTTTGTACCTGTGGAAAATCCAACTGTGACACAATATCTAAAACTATCAACGAATTACGGCGATAATCTGAAATGTCCTTGCACAGAGATCTCCATCAGTTATGAAAATATTCTTTCGATTAATTACACTTTACATCATGATTGAATCGTTCATACTTCGATGTGTTGTAATGATTTTCAGTGCAGTGGTTTACATTATTCTCAAACAATTCAATCCTTTTGTGAATTAGTCTCAAGCGGAATCATTCATATCCGAATTTATCGCCTCAACAGCCGATAACTTCCTTGTGTCCATTCCAACCGTTCGTCGCGTGACATACAGTAGTGCTTTACTTGTTGAATTACTTTTGAATTTTATCATGGATGTAACGATGCTGTTCTCTTAGCGCCAGAAAGTTTCGATGATTGTCTATGTGATTATAAAACCTCCTGTATGTCTGCTATTGGATTCTATCACACTCTTACTAACACACCACTATTATTCATTCCAGGTTTGATTGGTGGATTAGTTAGCGCATTGAAATTAGTGCGTGCCACGATTGGTGAAATCTTGTGCTTTGTACGTTCGGAAACAGGAAAATCAAGTTACTCCAGCAGATCAACCGAGCTTAATTGATAACCATGCGAAAAGAAAACACTTTTGCTTTTTCTTTCGTTATCGATGCTATCTTCTCGTGACGTCATCTTTCTCTTCTCTAATGCATATGATCGATATCGAATCGATGGGAAAGAAGGGAAGAAAGACGATTATTTGATGTTAATGCACATGTGTGACCGCTGCTCGTCGAAAATGAAAAAGAAATTCATTCACTTTTTGCCGTTCGTCCATTTCATTCTAATAAAACAAAGCGAAAAATAGTTTGCTTCGTTCTATAATGGAGCATAAAGAATTTCGTGGTATCTTATTGAGGCTTCAAGATCGTCTTAGTGACCACGACCGAAAACGTTTACATTTCTTTTTCGGCAATGATGTTCCGCGACGTATTCGTGATGATCCAACTCTCGGCGGGACGCTCAGCTTATTAGAATCACTGTTTGACCAAGATAAAATCAACGAACAAGATTTTACTTTACTGATCAATGCTTTAGAGCAAATCTGTTGTTTTGACGCGGCGAAAGTACTAAAAAGTAAGACAATCTCACTGGTTCGAATGATGTGTCAATTTCAAATATCAAATAGATCATATGAAACGAACGAAGTGTCATAACGATCAGAAGCCAACGTTCGAAAAATTATCTTCACTGATGCCAAGTGGAACAATGAACGAACTATTAGATGACCTAGAGGATGATCGTTGTGCAATAAAATACGGTAGGGGCGAATCTTACATTCGAATGCGATCGATTTGAACTCGGCTGTAGATGAACTTCCTTTAGAAAATATAAACATCAACATGACCGTTAACAAAAAAACGAACGTCGGACCGCCGACAATCTTCACCACGCAGATAAACAATCAACAGATATTATGTCAGCGATCGAAATACTTGAATTTTTTATCCAACATTTCATTGTGTCAGATATGTTTGATAGTCTCTGTAATAATTTTAGCCATCAATTCAATAGTCTTCATAAGTTTATTTGTAAACCGAAAGAATGTAGTTGATACTCTTCAATATGATGTTCATCGAATGAATAATTTAACGATCGAAAGAGGCAATGAAACGAACGAAACAATCCAATTTCTAAGTGAGCAAATCGAAATGCTGGAAAAGGAAAGAAGTATGTAACGAAAGATTATGAGTATTTGTGATGTTATTTGAACAAGTTTCTAGATAATCTACCTGTTCGAATCGGTACTCGATTTTGTGGCGAAGGCGGTAGTTATTTCGATGATTCATTAATCAAAAATTTTACATGCTCTCATCGGTTACGTGGGATGAGTAGCCAACGTCATTTTCATGGTTCGAATTGGTTTCAGTTTCATTATTCATCAATCGGCCGTCCAGATCCTATTCTTCCAAGTAATGTGCACGGTTCGAAGAAGTTCGATGCGGAAAACGATATATCAGAACAATTTTATCTGGACGATGATGATGTTGTGCTGAAAGTTCAAGTCGTCTGTAAGAAAACGGAATATTATGAAACGGACAAGACATATTCCGTTTCGGCTATTCGTGGAATTCGATTGTTTACGGAAAAAGGACGAATCAGTGCACCAATTGAAAGCACTGATGGTGATTTATACACGGAGCAATTTGATGGTTACTATGCAGCTTATGCCACTGGTAGAGCAGGTCTCTACCTTGATCAGATACAATTTTATTGGACTCGAGCATCAGTAAATTCGCCGTAAAATCTATCTGTTAATAAATGTAAATGTAATAGATCTTGAAAGCTAGTTATTTAATGAAGTAAAAATAAAAAGGAGGTATTACGAAGTTTTAACGAATCTATAAGCGAATTTGGTCTGTATCGGTTAGGTTTCGTGTTATTGTACATGTTAGCGATAAATGACTTTTTGACCAATCGAAATTCAAGTCAAGGATTCAATTTGCTGTTTTTATTTGAAGAAACAACCAATGATAGAATGATTCTGATCATGAATAGAATTATGCGATAGATACCTCTGATCGTCGTTCTGATTTATTGATTTGAAATGAAAGACATTGCTCATAATGAGAATGAAAAGCGTGTAGAAAAATCGAATCATAACCTTTTCCGATAAGTTGCAATGACATCGAACGAACCATCGATAATCAATCAGCCAAAATGAAAGTCGGTAGGGATCGAGCAAACGATCACCTTCTTGTTTCTGATGACTATTGACCGCTTCCTCATATCCGAGAAAGCTATCTATTAGATTTAAATCAGTTAAAAAAGATAAGCTACTAAATAATTTATCAGATGTGTGACGCACATGAAGATGCTGTAATGTGAACGACTTTAAACGAATCCATTGGTTGTGAAGAGAATGATTAGATAGAGCATGACCCATGTGTTGAAGAAGATCGTTATAATCCCAGAGACAGAATGAAGTAATGTTCTCACTTAACCACGGAAAGTGTTGTTCAGATACGATTTCAAATTCATGTTTCGACAGTACTGTCAGATCAAAAGTATGAATTTGAAAATAGAGGAATATTAGATCAGTAAATCATCTGTTGTGATGAAGAAAAATACGTAAAATAGCGACATCGGGAACGTATTTAAATAAACAGATTCAGTAGTAATTCATTTGGTACGAATTCGAAAATCATGTTTGATGCCTTTGTCATCTCACGAACGAACGAACTGCTGCAGAAGAGAAAGAATCGAAATACATATTTCAAGCGCAGTTTTCGTGCAAATAGCAACAAGAAAATGGACACCCACCCTCACAACTCATTTCATAGTGTCACATAGCACTCTATCGGTAAACCGGTCTGCTATTTTCTATATGTTGGATTTTCGATTGTTTGAAAACATAGGTTTATTTCTGGGCGCATAGTCTGAATTACAAATACTGATCACAACAAAAGCGACAGTCAGCTGATTATGATGCTAATGTAATTTGCGTTTAAAAAAAAAGGACGTTTAATTGTCACATTTTCCAGCAATTGATTTCCAACTGCCGTTGACTTTACATTTGCAGTGTGCATAAGCAAAACCACGGCATGAGCCAGTGACTGCACCAATGTTCTTGCCAATGCAATTCGCTTCACAACGTGCTGAATTCCACGGACATCCACAGGTGCCAGCTGTGACTACATCTATGGGAGAGAATTATTTATGTTTACTCAAACATTCACATACCCAAGTTAACTCCAAGCACGAGCACGATTACGGTGAGATAAACGAGAGTATTAGACATAACGGTATATTTTCAAATGATATTGAAGTTCTTTTTTTGCACTGAGTGACTGAGAAATAGATTCTTTATATACTTTGGTACGAATACGTTGTTCTACACAGTAAAAAAGGAATTAGATTACTTTTGAATATAGCTACATCTATCAGTTCCTCTTTACATCATCGAGATATGACCTTTTTGTTGATAAGAGAAGATTAGAAAAACTATTGCACTCAGATGACGTGTATTGGGATGTTGTTGTGCCAGTCATCATTTCCACTTTAGAAAACAATGAAAAAATATTTGTTTCAATTTATACTGTTAACAATGTAGGGAATGTCTCTCTTGAGAGTGTACTTTATTATTTACATGCTTTTTTTAAAAAGAATAAGTGCGAACAATGAGGACATACTTTTGTTTCTTATTGAGAAAGTATATATATATATATATTGCATTTATTACAATCTTATTTTTGTGAGAAATTGTGAAGATATTCATAAGCAAGAACATCAAGCGCTTGAAAATACAATAAAACGTGTATTGTATTACACATAGACAGCAAACCAGCTATATGATGCTTATGGAGCGTAAAGTTCACAGCTTGCAAGATAACCGACTGTGTTTTGGCCACCACACACAAGAACTTGGCTCGAATGTGTGAGCAGCGTTGCTGTATGATAACAACGACCGATGGATAAGTTGGCAGCTATAGAAGTGGTAAATGTTGATGGATCAAAGATTTCCACTTGGTTCATTTGTGGATAACCGCCAGCAAGTAAAACACGTCCATCTTGTAGAAGAGTAGCCGTGTGAGTAGATCGAGCATACTTTAAAGTGCCATTCCGAACAAATTGCATTGTTGTCACATTGAACAGGTCATATGAATTCAAATTTGCTGAAATATAACCACCGGCAAATAGAATGGATCGAATCGACGGAATATAAGTTGCTGTGAAGTAGTATCGTGCGTAGGACATTCGTGGTGTGAGAGTGACAAACGAATTTGTGCTACTATTGTACATTTCTAAAGTATCGAGAATATTACCACCAGGTGCATCACTACCACCGGCGATGACAATGTTTCCATTTGGCAGTGCTGTTGATGTGTGATAGAATCGAGGAGTTGATATGTTTTTCATTGTGAACGTATTCGATGGAACATCGAATATATCAACAGAAGATAGGTAGACTAGTGATCCTGCATAATAAGTACCACCTGAAAGTATTGTTTTCACAGTTCCTGATATATTAACTACCGACGACTTTTGCCGTATACGATATCTGCTCATGTTTACCGTCACGTTGATCACTTCATTTATAGGATCGTATAGATCAGCAGTAGTACCACCAGCAATTAAGACCAGATTTGTATTGAGACGATCAGCTGAGTGATACGCTCTAATAGTGGTCATACTACCTTTTGTAATAAACGATCTATTTGATGGTATGAATAATTCTAACGACGATTGATTTTCACCACCTGCAATGAGAACATTGCCTGTTTCTGGTATATATGTACTTGTATGGCCAATTCTTGGGACAGACATGTTGTTCGTTTGAATCCATACATTCGACAGAGGCGCTTGAGTAGAAACGTACATGGTTGTTGGTTGACCTGAAAAAGAATTGATTAAACAAAAGCACACTTTCTAGTCTTCTGCTAGGATAATAGAAGCACGCGATAGGCACTTACTGGTTTGTGGTATACTAGTTGATGGCATAGGAAATGATTGTAAGAAATAAACAGAACCTTGAACATTCCATTGTACACTATAATTTGAAGTCAAAACACTGTAAAATGAACACCAGTGTGTATCTTTCTGACAGTTAACAACTGCATATGAGGTCGTATTCGATGAAGTAGCCGCGCAAAGGCATTCATTGCAATCGATCGAGAATTGCATCGTGAATGAAACAGCCACGGATGTCGGTTGTGGAACATATATTCCATACTGAATATGACTAATATTGACGGCTAGCACTAAGCAGGATTTCAAGAGAACCAGTAGTGCGAGAAACATGGTGAATAGATCGATGAAAAGTGAAAGAAAAAGAGCGCAACCTTCAATATTGCGTACTGGTGCAAATGACAACTGAATGTAAAAAAAGAACTCAAATATAAACTGTATAACGCGGAAGAAAAGCTTTTATGAAAGTACTATACTTGTGTGCATTATACTCTTTGAACGAGGATGTGAGAAGCAATAGTATTATTTTGCCATTTATACTTGAAGAAAAAAACAGTTCCGCTGGATGACATTCTCAAAAGTCTTTGAAATAAAATTATTTCACTAAAAAAAGGAACAGTTCAAAGGCACTTACAGACTAACAAAAATATATACTGAGCAAACGCGCTTTTCTCAGTTCAAAAATACTTTGATGAAGAAGAGTAAGAATAAGGTGATGAGCATCTGTCACGTTATTCACACATTGTAGTTAATTTACATTGTGAGCAAAAACCGTATCGTTCACGAAACTTAACGGATGCCATGTTGATAAGGAAAAAGAATAAAAAACTCAATAGTCAAAGCACCGGACGTGATAAAATCTACACTCTTCGAAATAGTATAGTCATGAAAGAGGTAAAAGGTGCACATGTCAGAACAGACGAAGAAGAGTTGCTCAATCAAAGATTTTAGGAAAAGTTACCGTTTTTAATTTCTTCAATTAAATACTTCTATAGATGACTGATACTCATTCTGTCTAGAAGTAATGCTGAAAATACAGATATCTACAAACTCTTCAGTATTCTGTGTGGTTTGGATAAGTGAAATTTGAAGAAAAAGTCGAAATAATCAAACTTCTTGCTAAGGTAAATATGTCAAACTAAACAATTGCACTTGCACATATAAAAATGATGCTATATGTAGATTTATTTTACTTACTTCTAATGGATTTCTATTGTATGGATCGTGTTAACGTTGACACAATAACTTCTTATCGTATAGTCTTTTGTCTTGGTACTGCTATTCGTACAGGTTTGTTGATTTTAAGCAGTTTACAACATCGTCCGTGTGCACGATGGCTAGCTTTAATAGATGACCTTTCACGATAACTATTTAGTTTCATTCAATTCTTTTTTATTTTCAAACATTCAAACGTATCTAATTTACAGATAAATACTAAACATTTCGAATCTTTACAATTATGTTTTTAGCTCATTATTCAAGCATATGAAAGTCTGACTCGCTTGGCCGTTGTTCATAACTTAGATGCTAATCTATGTGTTTGGTAAGCTCGCAACAAGGGAAAATCTTATCTGCATGCTTCATACGATAGGTTTCCTAGGGTACTGATTGAGACAACATCACAAATTAAGGAAATCGAAAGACATGCACTAGTACTAATCAACAGCAGTGAGTGTGATCTATTTATCTTTTTGTTGTAAATCCGGGAAATAAACAGACAATGAAAGCCCAATGTGTCTTTCTCAACATTTGCTCAATGGTGAACTGACATGTGTCGAACAAAGGTCTCTTCATTGGCATGATCGATTTCTCGTCTATTCTCGAAATTTTAAACATACGTTTATTGGCTCTTTCATTATACGCAACAATATGCCCGTTGATAAAACTTCGTCGATTGACTTATCGTCGAACCACAGCATGTGAGTATGAAATACGATCTTTCAATATTTAATTCTCGCATTCGATATAAGTTTTGATGATGTTCTCATTATCATTTCATTGAGTGGCATCTACTTGTATTCGACTTTTAGTGCTTTTGTCATTCTAAGTCATTTTCACACAATAACATGGGTGGCATGCATTAAAATAGTAGTTCTCATTTTGGGTGAGACAAAATACTTCCATAGTCAATAATTGCCGGTATTGTTTGGTTTCTGCGTTTAGAATTTATTGAGGGTACGATTTATGCGTTATTTATTCTGATTGCCCTGTAAACGATTAAAACGAAGGAATAAGCATAACTATCCAGCATGCTACGCCACTTCAAATATTCTTTTGTTTTCATGCATCAGTCTGCTTGTCTTATGTTTGGACAAATATTTATCATTTACCAATTCGTCAAGTGTTACCTTTACGTGATTGATGATATTTTAATATAAATTATTTTATTAGTCTATTGGTCAAGTATATAAAATATCTTTAGCGTAGAATAAGTTAACACAAAATTGTACTAAAATAGAACATCTGAATATCTCTCTGTCATCAACACTAAACCTCGTTTTTTGATATAAATATACAGCGTATATATATTTCTTCCGTCTCAAATTCAAAGAATTAAAAGGACGTTTAATTAGATTATGAGAGAGAGATATTCACATCTTTGGAACACATGAAGTTGCAATGTAATAATATCTATCATGTCTTATTATGTAGGTTGTATACCTAGTTGTGCAGCTCTAATTTCTTCGTCAATTATTTCACGCGTTCTCTGCCATTCTACCAATGTAATGGCGGGATAATCGTTTCTTGACATTCGCAAACTATCATAGTCTAACACTGAACGACCAATAGAAATCCATAAGTGAGCATCCTCTAAGACTTCAACATAATAACGCTGTGGAAACTGGACTTGATATTGTGTCATTTGATCAGTAGTAGAGCAATATATGTGAAAACGTATATTTCCGTAAAGAGGTAAGTATGTTCCAACGATATTACTGTTCGCCGATGGGAGAAACAATTCAATTTGTGTGCCATTTTGTTGTCTCAGGTGATTTACATGAAGAATACATTGGTTTACATCATCAAAACATGTAGTTCTAGGGCCAAAGTGGCTCTCAAGTAAAGGTTGTCGACCGCTCGAATGGAGAAGAATGAAATAGACTATATTCATGAAATATAAGAGAGATTGATCTAGAATACAAGCAAAAAGTGAGCAGACTCTGCATTAATTCTCTTAAGAATCTCACTTACATTGAAAGAAGCGTTGTTTGAATACTATAGGTAGTATGGTGTTTTATTTTAGCTAAGTAACTAAAATGAGCAAAGTGCGATGAAACTGTCAGCTTCCTACACTCGATATTTATCGCTGCGGTGCATAGAAACAAAGAGATTTTTGTTCATTTGTATTTTATTCATCAGAGTGAAAAATATTGAAAATGATAAGAAATATATTTTGATCTTACCATCACTGGGAAGATAGTTTCAGAAAAAAGTCCAAGCTTACTCGTCTTGTGCAGTAGACACTATAAAATTATTGCTTGTTTTTCATACGATTCACGACAAAGTCATTCAATCTGTTCAGCAGTTTAAGCGAATGATTGTACATATCATTTGCGCGAGCTTTGTCTTGCTTTTCAGCATACCGTGCTCCCATAACTCTAGTTTTCAGAATAATGTCATTAATTATATTGATGGTCAGTTGATCAGGATCATCCGACATAAATGATATACGGGAATATTTGGTCAAAAACTCTTGTCTCGTCTTTGGATCATTGGCTTGTCCTTCTAGAACATAGATCGTATGCTTGGAATTCAACGAGCATATGTGCTCTAATATTGAGTCATCTCCTTCAGAGGTTATGAAAACGATTCCAGATATTTGTGCCTCGTCCAACTGTTGAGAATATTCCTGCTGAGATACAATCGCCAATTGGTCTTCGTCGAAAACATTCTTCAGCAATGATGTAATGGTTTCAGAGTTCGTCGTGCCATGCGATGGTATTATAAGAACAATACGAATGTCTGAAGCATTGTCATGACTTTCCGTTATAATTTCATTGCACGGCAAAGTTGTTATTGAACTAACGGCTGCTAGTACGATGTTCTCATCGTCTGATGTGGGGAAACAAGCCTCGATGTCATCACAAATTGGAGGAGAAGGCGGTGATACATATTCTGCACTATCGGTACCAGGATCCTCCCCTTCTAAATGTGAAAGACGGAGTTTTATGCCGTCATCATTATTGTTTTTTGATATTTTCTGAAGTTGATCTTTAACTTCAACGATTCGGCTGTCTATTCGTTGCACATGTTGGCTATATACTTTCGCGTGCCCATGCTTGTCATATTGAGTAAATAAATGTTTAGCCGTTGTGAGGAATGCAATCGATTGAGAAAGTGATGCTGATGTGTTATATACAGAATGTCTTTCGCCAAGATCCAAGAAATAGGCTTCAACATCGCGCATAAATTTATTCAAAAGACTAGTTTCATACGTAAATAATTGTATGTATTTTTCGTAGTGACTTGTCCATTCTGTCGTCTCGAAAGAATTCGAACAAAGTATATAAATTGAAGCCGGAGACTGGTGGTTAGCTTCCTGAAACGCTTTCGGACAATCTCTGAAAATTCTTGGTATTAAACGAGAAGCTGCTGCGTTGGGTGCAACAAAGAACATTCGATCGCCTGTGTGTTCTTGAATACACTGAACACATGTATCTTCATCGTTGAAGACATTCGTATGAGCGATACTATCTTTTGATAAGTTCAGTTCTATATCAGTATTAGCGACTATAAGCCAGCCGCCACTGGTACAGTTGTGAGGCACTCCATGCTTGTATGTAAGATCCCAGTAGCTTCTGGAGAGTGCATTCTTTAAAAATTGATAAGTACTAAACTGTGGGATCAATTGATCGTACCAAATGAAAGTTGGTTTACCAAGCTTTTCCACAATCTAGAAAGCACAATTGAATTATTCAGCGGAGGTTCTTCAAGTACCGATTTGATGAGTTATAGCGCTTTCCGGGAAACTGAATTTTACAAGATTTTCAAACAGGAGTAAATGATCTTTAGATAAATCTTTCATATAGGGCGGTATAGGGCAATATAGGCGGTATATACGGTAAAAGCGGCTTTTTATCTAATCAGCTTCCCAGTATTTGACAAAGAAACTAATTCGATTGTGCACTGACAAATGCTTACCGAACGAAAATCTGTCATCACCCTCCGCAGCACCCTCAATGAGATAATAGTATGTTATACCGCCGATACCGCTTATACCGCCCTATATGGAAGGTATATCTAAAGATCATTTAATCCTATTTGCAAATCTTCTAAAATTCGGTTTCCCGGAAAACGCTATAACCCATCAAATCCTTCGTCGCTGCTTTAACACCCAGTCGACCCAATGTGTCACATGCATAGCGTCTTACGTCAGAATCGTCGTCCGAGGGTGCCTTCGCAAGTGCATCGATCACTTCCTTCCTCGCAGCTGTTTCACGCATTCGGCCGAGTGCCTCGCATGCATGCCGTCTAACGTTGGAATCGTCGTCCGAAAGCGCCTTGACAAGTGCATCGATCACTTGCTTCGCCGCTATTGTTTTAGCCATTCGATCCAATGCGTGGAATGCTTCTTCTCTCACGTCAAAATTGTCGTCCGAAAGTCCGTTGACAAGTGCATCGATCACCTCCTTCGTCGCTGCTTTTTGATCCATTCGACCAAGTGCTTCACATGCACTACTTCTCATACGATGATCGTCGCTCTTCAATGCCTGTAGAAGTCCATCGATCACTTCCTTCGTCGCTCCGTTTTTACCCATTCGACTCAATGCGAGGGATGCTGCTTCTCTCATGATAGGGTTGTCGTCCGAAAGTGCGTTGACAAGTGCATCGATCACTTGCTTCGCCGCTGTTGTTTTAGCCATTCCATCCAATGCGAAGCGTGTACTCCGTCTCACGTCAAAATTGTCGTCCGAAAGTCTGTTGACAAGTGCATCGATCACCTCCTTCGTCGCTGCTTTTTGACCCATTCGACACAATGCGAGGCATGCATTTCGTCTCACGTTAGGATTGTCGTCCGAAAGTCTGTTGACAAGTGCATCGATCACTTCCTTCGTCGCTTCGTTTTGACCCATACGACCAAGTGCTTCACATGCACTACTTCTCATACGATGACCGTCGCTCTTCAATGCCTGTAGAAGTCCATCGATCACTTCCTTCGTCGCTCCGTTTTTACCCATTCGACTCAATGCGAGGAATGCTGCTTCTCTCATGATAGAGTTGTTGTCCGAAAGTGCGTTGACAAGTGCATCGATCACTTGCTTCGCTGCTGTTGTTTTAGCCATTCGATCCAATGCGTGGAATGCTTCTTCTCTCACGTCAAAATTGTTGTCCGAAAGTCCGTTGACTAGTGCATCGATTATTTCCTTCGTCGCTGCTCTTTCATACATGGAAGTAAGAGCTTGCAATGCTTTGTGTTTTATATTCGAATCTTGATGCTGTAATTTCTGTAGCACTGTGCGCTTTAACGAATTGGTAGGATTGTTTAGTGGAATTGACGATATAAATTCGAGTGTTCTTAAAATGATAGTGGTTTGGTTAGTGTCCAATAATCGTACTATTGCTTCTTGAATATGTGTTGCGTTGCAGATTGTGTAACAGGATCTCAGAATGCTTGTCACAAACGAAAGTAAATTCCGGGATGGATGCGTTATAGCATTTTCTACCCATCGCGTTGTCATTTCGAATAATTGTTGGGCTTGAATGAATGTTTTGTTGCTGTTAATCTCATCGAGACAGGGAATTACAAGAGCCATGTGTTGCATGCGGGTGATATCTGATGGTTCGGTAAATAATGTGTTCCAGAAAATGCTGTTATATTCAGAATCTGGTGTTTCGCTCAGTAGCCCAGCTAGAAATGCAAAGAGTAACTGATATCTTGGATTGTATTTGTGCTGCTGAATAAACTCAATTGTTTGATTGCCTGTGGTATTGGTCAGTGCGTTTGCTAAGTAACGAGCTGCAAAATATTCTTGAAAGCTGAGATGGACAAAGTAGTAGTCTTGTTGTACTTCATTGTGTGTCCCAATACGACCAATATTTGAATCGTATGATTTTAGTATTCCAAAATTGAATAAATTTTTACGATCAAATGAGTTCTTGATTATCTTTTCTTCCGCATTCCTGAGTAATGCTGGACTTAAAAGAATAACGTTGTTTTCCATTCCGAGGAAAGCGAGCCTTTCTAGGAACACCAGTTCCATTTTACATTCTTCATAGACATCATTTTTGTCCATGAATATAAGATCGGTGGATAAGATTTTTTTTTGCTTCTCTAGGTATCGACGACAGATCCACTCAGTTAATTTATCATACAATACTGTCAAGGTGACTGTTTGGGTTTTCGTCCAATTGAAATTGCTCCACACGCTACAAATCAACTCGAGGTTAATTGGAATATGTGCAATACCCCAAATCTTAGGATTCAACTGGAGAAAATTGAGTAAGCTCTCATCTTCGCGCGATGAGTTTCCTAACTGATCGAAGAACAGCTTAATATAGTTGGAAATGTTTTCATCTGTAAACCCTGTAATTTCCATCTTCACCGAATACGATAATGTATTCATATATGGACGAGATGTAATGATGTGATGCGGAGTTTTGCGCAGCTGTTCAAGTAAGATTTGGAGATGTCGAGGTGGGTCTTGTGCTATTTCATCATAACCATCCAACAGCCACAGAATTTTACTTCTACGAATCTGTTCTACAAGCTTTTCTACAAGCTTATTCTTTTGTTCATCTGACCAGAATGGATCAGAGCAATATTGATTTATCAGAATGTCGATGAGAGAATAATCTTTGTCTTCTCGATATTTTGGTCCTGTTAGAGATCGTAAAGGAACGAGCGCAACTAATTCATATTCGGACCATATTGCACCAGTTGCCCATTGATAAGCAGCATATCGACAAAATGTTGATTTTCCAATACCAGCTCGACCAAAAACTAAAATATTTCTGTTTTGATCTTTGCATTTCGTGAAAACATCTTTGACATCAATTGGAGATTCACTTCCATAAATTTGCTCGCATGCACCCATAACTGCATCAATGCTCTGAGTATTATCGAGTTTCTTTTCTTTTTCTTGAGTTTCTTTCGTTTCTACTATAGCCAAATTGATATAGATCTGGTCGATTGGAAACGTTTCCGATGGATTCATTAAGCGTTCTATTTTGTTGTCACATAGATATCTGTATTTAATTAATTCGAAAAGATAATTTGGTGGACCAAGTGATTCTGTTAAGACGTGCTTCGATGAAAACCGTTTTTGGTTCAAATCATTGATCAAATCTTCTAAATACATGTTGTCCCTATCCTGAATATCATTGATATTATAACAGTGAAGAGATCCAACTACTGTCATTAACCAAGAAGAATCGTCCCAGAATACTTTGTCGTCGAACAAACACGGGATAAGTAGTTTTCTCCGTTTATGTGCATATTGTAGTTCAAGTTTACAAACTGGTGACCTTTCATAATCTGGCGTTAAAAAACAAAAAACTGCTGCAGCGTTCTCTACTCCATTAGCCAAACTAAAAGAATAATGTAGTTGAAAGAAAGAATGTAGAGAGACAGAATATATAATTTGAAACACGTATACCTATCGTGTAGGCTATCTGCGGTGACATTTTCTGATCGGTTGATCCAAACTGGCATCTCTTGATTTCGTAAAAACTCGTTAATTTGAAATACGATTTCTTTATCATTGATATTATAAGATAACATGATGTGTTGTCCAGTAGGAATCACAGTACTAAAAGATGAAAATTCAACGGTTCTAAATAATAAAATTGTAACAAATATAGCTATAAAACAATGCTTTTTCATGTCTACATTCACTGATAAGATACTTTGTAGAAAATATTCGACATACAGATAAATTTATTTTATACGATCAAGTTATTATATATTTTGCATCGATATGTATTTACTGAGATATTCTTCAGATCGTCTATTCGAACATCCGTATTTAAATGTGAATACATGGAACATAACGTCTGCTTTTTACGAGACATTATCTTAGATGTTTGAAGAATTTGATCTTCGGAATATCTGTCTTCATTAGAAGTAAAATATATTGCCAGTAGACTCACCATTCTTCCAAAACAATCNAATTATATTGATGGTCAGTTGATCGGGATCATCCGACATAAATGATATACGGGAATATTTGGTCAAAAACTCTTGTCTCGTCTTTGGATCATTGGCTTGTCCTTCTAGAACATAGATCGTATGCTTGGAATTCAACGAGCATATGTGCTCTAATATTGAGTCATCTCCTTCAGAGGTTATGAAAACGATTCCAGATATTTGTGCCTCGTCCAACTGTTTAGAATATTCCTGCTGAGATACAATCGCCAAGTGTTCGTCGTCGAAAACATTCTTCAGCAATGATGTAATAGTTTCAGAGTTCGTCGTGCCATGCGATGGTATTATAAGAACAATACGAATGTCTGAAGCATTGTCATGACTTTTCGTTATAATTTCATTGCACGGCAAAGTTGTTGTTGAATTAACGGCTGCTAGTACGATGTTCTCATCGTCTGATGTGGGAAAACAAGTCTCGATGTCATCAAAAATTGGAGAAGAAAGCGGTGATATATATTCTGCACTGTCGGTACCAGAATCCTCCTCTTCTAAATATGGAAGACGGAATTCTATGTCGTCATTATTATTGTCTTCTGTTATCTGTTGAAGTTGATGCTTGATTTCAGCGATTCGGCTGTCTATTCGTTGCACATGTTGGCTATATACTTTCGCGTGCTCATGCTTGTCACATTGAGTAAATAAATGTTTAGCTGTTGTGAGGAACGCAATCGATTGAGAAAGTGATGCTGATGTGTTATATACAGAATGTCTTTCGCCAAGATTGAAGAAATAGGTGCCAACATCGCGCATAAATTGAATCAAAAGACTAGTTTCATACGTAAATAATTGTATGTATTTTTCGTAGTCACTTGTCCATTCTGTCGTCTCGAAAGAATTCGAACAAAGTATATAAATTGAAGCCGGAGACTGGTGGTTAGCTTTCTGAAACGCTTTCGGACAATCTCTGATAATTCTTGGTACTAAACGAGAAGCTGCTGCGTTCGGTGCAACAAAGAATATTCGATCGCCTGCGTGCTTTTGAATATACTGAATACACGCGTCTTCATCGTTGAAGACATTCATTTGAGCGATACTATCTTTTGATAAGTTCAGTTCAATATCAGTATTATCCACTATAAGACAATCAATATTGGTACAGTTGTGAGATGCTCCATGCTTGCATGTAAGATCCAAGTAGCTTCTGGAAAGTGCATCTTTTAATGCTTGATAAGTGCTAGACAGTGAGATCAATTGATCGTACCAGATGAAAGTTGCTTTAGCAAGCTTTTCCATGATCTAGAAGGTACTATTGAATTATTCAGCGAAGATTATTCAAGTAGCTAAGCATCAGAAAGCAGACTGATAGATCATCTACATCGGAAGTTCGCTACCATTTTTTTAACGTTTGTGTGGTGTAGATTCACGAGGATAGACTCTATTCTATAAAGTTGAATACAGGAATGGGCGACTGCTAAGATCGACAGAGTAAAATAGTATATTGCGTTTCCTCTGGCAAAATTTCTCAAAGTCAAACTAATTCACTTCTCTTCTATTTCTTCTGAGAAAAAGCTGTGTTAGCATATAAATACGTTTTTTCTTCTTTCGGAAAAAAATCCAAACATCATTAAATATGAGCGTTTAGCAAACAAGAAGAGAAGCTTTTCGAGAGAAAACTTAAAAGGAATCTGGCAGAAGAAACGAAAATCGTGGTTATTCATGGAAACGAGGAAAGAAGCAGGACTTTAGCCACGAAGTACTTTAGTGGTACTTCAAGCACTGTTTGAAAGAGATTTCATTTTGCTTTTTCCGCGGGATTAGCGCATCAGAGTGCATTAACTCATTTTTGAATGATTTTTGCGTTCTAAAGCTGCTCAAGGATATTGATTTCTTCGTGTACACTTCATGCTTGAGAATAGTGACATAACCAGAAAACCAACAAGAAAAAAGTCGGCGTACCCCCACCGGGGAGCGAGAGGAAGTTCAAAAATTCTCGGTGAGTAGGTGATGCAATACGTGCGTGAGCAGAACATGAGTTGCCTAAGTCGACCCACAAAGGCTAATATCCATTTGAATATAAGTAGATATATATATCAGTCTTAAAGTCAACGAATGGATAGGAACAGGAATAGATTTTGTTTCACCTACACCTATACTCTGATGCATAAGTTGGGGAATATGATTTTACGGCAAATTAACTCTTTTAGCTAATTTCTAATTTTTGACGAAATCAAAATATAGGAAGACTCTGTTTGTTCAACTATGAAGTGCAGTTGAAATTGCATAATAGGGTTAGTGGTATACTAGCACAGGATGCATAGAAGTAAACTACTATACCGCATTTACCCTCTATACTACGCTACATCCTGGGCTAGCAGTGGCGTAACCAGCGGGTGGCAAATGGGCAGTTGCCCACTGTAATTGTGGATTGATGGGCCTTTGCCCACTAAACTTTCACTCTTTTCAAATTTTAACTCTCATGAAAACTTTTCGTATATACGTGATGATGCTGTATTTCGCGGTCAAGAACATGATGCGCTACTGACAAATCTTGAGACCTGTGTGGCTCAAAAAAACACGAAAAGTTCATCAGGAGTCTCCTTAGAATTCGATCACCTTTTTCTACATTCATTATCAAATCCTTCTTCTTTCGGCTTTAGCTATTTTTGCCCACTGGCCTGGAAATCCTGGCTATGCCGCTTATACCGGCCCAGGGCAATGATTCCGGCTCCCGGATCCGTGTAATTCCAGCAGGAATCCTTTAGCCGGATCCTGCGGCCGTCTTTGCCTGGTTCCTTCCAGCTCCGGAGAGAACCGAATAATTACGTGAGCCGGATCCGTTCGAAGGATTCCTGCTTCCACTTTCCACTGATTTCCGGTGTCTTCCTTCCGGAGTCAGCCCGTACTTTTCGACATGGGGGAATATCGCATATACCTCTTTTTATCCTATGCCTATATTATCACAACTAGCGCTCATCCGTTGGATTCACTGACCCTTTGCTGAAAGTATCAGAAAACTAGTAGATAAACGCTCTCACTTAGATCTCAATATAATTGGCTTCGAATTGAAGTCACTTTTATGCTCATTCTTTCATTTTCTGCTTCATTAATGTCAGATGACTTTCAATTCATTTGTCCAAAGACGTAAACAAAACGAACACCGTTTATAAAAATGTATTCATCGACTCTCTTCAAACGACGGCGAATAAAAAGATGAGTTTATTTTCACTTATTTTATCTCCTCTAAGCAATTCAAATAAACGCCTAGTTGTTCGTCGGCCTGCCTCCGGTCGGCCACTCACGGCTAGCCATTAATGTCCCACTTTCATTCTTTTATCTTGTTTAGAATTGCCTTTAGAATGAATCTAACCGTTTCCTTCCATTCCCTGCTGAAGAATCGCCAACTCTGTGCCGTTGTGACGGTCCAAAGCAAAATTTGTCAGAGGAAGTATTACTTTGAGTGGTTAGTATCAGATAATGTTTGTGTAATATAACTGTTTGCATAATCGTGATGTTACCAATGTGCTGATGTGTATGAATATCCAACAGTCCGATGTTAATCAGCTATTTCGTTTCAGTTCTACATATTGCTGCTTCAAACACTATCGCCTAAAGAGACTTTCTTGCAAAAAATCGACCTTTGTCTAAAAGACAAAACAAGATTTTTTATTGAAAAACTAACAACAGATTACAGATCTTGGGAACAGATTACCCTTCGGGTCAACCCTTACTCGACAGCCAGAAAATTTTTCATTTCTTAATTAGTAATTAGCTAGTTGAAATTTCGAGAAACTAACCTCAGATTCGAGATCCTCGACCTCGATTACCTTGCAACAATCACTTCGTAAGGAGCATCGTGAAGTTTTCATTGATTTATGAAATGCTACAATCTGATTGGTTTGGACAAACAAACTTTAACCAGTTTTAACGCGGCTATAACCCTTTCTTTCAGAAAAGGGAATATATATGATGAATAAGATCAATACTTCGCTGTCTGGTACGACTCTGTGTTTGAATAAATAATTATGTTGTTGCATTTCCGAAATCCCTGTATATGGGTCTGATGAATAAGGTGAAGTTAGGGTTCATTGATGTCTATTGGTTTTTGTGGAAGTGCTAAGTGCATTACTGCGGTGCTGTGTACCGATTTGACTGATATAGTATTAAGTGGATTTTGAATTTTTCGTAAAATCAAAAACCACAGCACCTTGATGTTATATTTACCTCAAACTAAATCTTTTCCTATTCCTACCCAGGTTATTATGGCACGGTCGGTTTCGGCCGGAAGTTCAAACGTAGGTTCTAGTCATTTCCTGCAAACTTCGAGCTGGAAACGGTCAGGAACTGATCGGATATTTTCTGTGCAATTGCGGCCGGAATCCGGCGGCAAGGAACCTGCCGGAACCGGTGAGAACTGTGCCGGAATCGAGAAGAGCTGTACCGGAACCGACTCAGATTTCAACGGATCCAGTCGCCGGAATGGTCGACCTGGGTAGACCTACATCCGTGTCAAGATGTTTGTAGGAGATCTTGGGCAC